>VJMH01007011.1:0-61670 GCA_009835185.1 Aphanomyces stellatus | reverse complement strand
ATTGGCGTCCAAGCCGGCGCGCCGCCGCCGCGCATGGTCAAGCTGCTCATGCACGGCGCGCGCTCGGCTGGCATGCTCAAGCAGACGGAACCCGGCATCAAGTATGCCAAGAAGGCGCGGGAAATCTCGGCCGCCGCGGGCCAATGGGACGTGGTTTTTCAGTGCAACGAATGGATTGCGCGCTTGCACACGGAGAATGAAGACCCCGAGTCGGCGCTCATTCACATCACGGAAGCGTTCCAGGAAGCTGTGGGCCGCACCGACTTGAAGAGCTGCATTGCGCTCATGCACATCCAGATGCATGTGCTCAAGATCACGGACCCCATGAAGCACATCAACTTGGTCCAATCAACGCATGCGTTTTTTGCATCCCAGAAGGAGTACAAGGGTCTCTTGAGCTGCCTCGAAGTGCTCATTGTCCACGCAATCCACAAGTACAAGACGGGGGGCCAAGACCCCGCCGAGATGGCGTCGGCCGAGTCATTGTGGGACGAAGTGCGCGACATTCCGTACGAGCCGCTCGAAAACGAAGAAAAGTTTATGGTGCTCAAGCTCCTCCAGCTGCAAGCCGATTTTAGCATTGAGCACGTCTCGAAGGGCGCGTGCCGCAAGGTGCTCGAAGAGGTACTGGCCAAGGCCAAGAGCATGGAGCCGATCCCGCCGCAGCACATTATTGCCGAGGTGTACAAGAAATTGACGGCGCTGAGCGAGGAACCTGCCGACCAACTGGCCAACATTTCGGCCGTCGAGCTCTCGTTGCGCCAGTTTCAAAAGGACGTGGAAACGCGCATCCAAAACGACCAAAAGGCTGAGATTTTGGGCAAGATTGCCGGCGACATTGCCGACACGCTCTGCAACAAGGCCTTTGTCCAAGCCGAACAGGTGCGCATATATTGGCAATTTATTTATTGGCTCACGACTGTGTAGGGCCTCTTGGACGACGCCGAGAAGACGCTCGAAGACTGCTCGAGCCTGTGCGAAGCGAATGCGATCCAAAACAGCCGCATCAACTGCTTGTCCCAGATTGCCCGTGGCATCTTGTGTCTGAAGAAGGGCAACAAGGCCGGCGCCCAAGAAAACTTCGACAAGGGCGTCGCGTTGGCCGAAGCGGTGAACGACGCCGACGTGCTCAAGCAAGTGCGGGAGCTCGTGAACGATGCCAAGACCAAGGGTGGCATGGAAGTGTCGAAGGAAGAGGCGGAAGCAGCCAAGAAGGCGGCGGCCCCCGCGGCGACGACCGCGGCGGCGGCCACGGCCGACGTGAAGAAGGCGGCCAAAGCGAAGGTCGCCGCCAAGACGTATCCGGGCGCGATCAAGAAGAAGGAACAAGGGTTTGACATTAGCGACCACATTCCCCTGCTGGTCTTTGTCGCGTTTTTGGCCTTCTTTTTCCAACTCGTGAGCCAATAAGCCCGCGAGTTGACTACTATATAGAGCGTATCTTTGTAAAATGGTGTGTGCATTACAACTCGACGTCCTTGGCCTCGGACGCCATCGCGTCGGTGTCGTCGTCGCTATCATTCTCGCTGTTGCTGTCGTCGTCCTCGTCTCCGTCTTCGTCGGCGGCGTCGGAGCTCGTCTCGCCGCCCTCGCGCGTGTCGGCGTCGAGATCTAAAGAGATGTCAAGAAGACGGCGGGGTAAATGGTGTTCGCACCCACGGCAAGCTTGAGTTGCAGGGCTTTGTATAGATTTTTGATCAATTGGTTCCTCGGCTCGAAGACGAGGACTACAAATCACTGAGAAACGTAACATGGGCATTGCAGCAAACTCTTTTGTGCGAGTTCGATCGCCGCTTCAGTCTCTTCGTCTTCCAACAAGGCAAGAAACTGCATACACGTCAACTGCGTTCACACGAAGCTGTCATGAAGGGGTCTTGTACCTCTGTGATCATGGAAATCGGCGCTTTCCCGTCGGCCCATGCGCCATCCCGCTCGTCCGTCAACTCCCTCTCCACGACTGCAGGTCCCCGAAGGTCTACGATTTTGTGAGAATATCCTGAATGGGAAGTATGGAGACGTGCCGCTTGGGTCTTCTTCCTTCTTTACGTCCGTCAAGAACGCTCCTTTGATCGACGCCACGCGTTGCATGATGATGGATCTAGGTCGAAAAGACACCCGCGCAAACTCGAAAACGGACTCGTTTAAAGTGCGACGTTCTTTCTCAACAATTGTCCGAGCAAAGTACGTTCTTTGGGGTTCCCACCATACACAAATCAAGTGTATTCGAATACATACACTCAGCCTTTCAATTGGAATGTAGGTAATGAGCGAAGCGGATCGTTTTCACCTTCATCTTTTATTTTCCGAGCGCGGGATGGCAACTGGTCCTCCGTCATGGTGCAAGACAGGGCTCTCGGAGGAGCAAGTCGCGAACGCCGCCGTGCTTTGCGTGGCCGTCTTGAGCAATGACGTCGCCATGTTCTTGGAATCGGACCCGTCGGCGCTGTCCCTCTCCGTCGGCTTGACGCTCCCTCTCCTCCACGACAACGACGAGTTCACCCTCGTCGCGTCCAAGCACAGTATCTTCTGCTGCATCAAACCCACACAGCTACCACAACAGTTGATCGAAGTCACGGAACGACAAACGACCTACCGATACGGCGGGCGTATCCACACGGCCTTTTCCAAGCGTGCTGATCGCATCCTGCACATTCTGCAACGGCCCCATGACCCCCAAACGCGGCAATCCTTGCTCGAGATTGCGCGCGAGACTCAGAAACCGCTTGTCTTTTGTGGACACGCACTCGCGGGCGGCATGGCCCATGTATGCTTGATGGCGCTCGTGTATGCCGCACAGCCGATGAACGTGCGGTCGACCGTCGACTCGATGGACGAAACGCACGGCCGCGCGGCGGACAACACCACCTCGCCGCGTCTTACCCGGCAATTGGATCTCCTTCTCGACAACCACCCTGCCGACGTCGACTTTGACGTCCGGTCCATTGCTTTCGGCGCGCCATGTGTCGGCGACGCCGCCGCCGGCGTGCTCGTCCGCCGCCTCGGTGTCGCGGCGCGCCACATGCTCACGGTCGTGAACGAGTTTGACTGCATGCCCAACGTCTTTGACATTGCGCAGACGTCGTCGCTGCTCTCGACCACCACGAGTCGCTTCGTCGCGGTCTCGAAAGCCACGGCGTCGCTGCTCGGTCTCTTTCCGACCGTCGAGCGCTGCTGCGTCGACGGCAGCGTGCCCATGCAGATCGCCGTCTCGGCGTACACGACGATGACGTGGAACATTGTGCACAAGGCGTTTAGTGCGTTCCAGGCGCGCGTGCTCGAAACGGCGTGGGCCGGCGTTGGCGACTACCGCCCCGTCGGTCAGTATCTCTTTCTCGCCAAGGAGTCGCTCGCTGTCGACCTATTTGTCGACGACGTGGACGCGGTCGCCGCGCGCCTCCAGTCCGACATGCAAGCGACCGTCACGGGCAACACACTCTGGCAACACGTGGTGGCCGCATACGTCAAACAAATCTCGCGGCGCGCGCAGATGAGCTGCCACGCCGACCTGAACCACTACGAGCGGCTGCGCGTGACAACCGACGCATCGGCCAAGCAAATCCGCACGGCGTACAAAGCACAGGCGCTCAAGTGGCACCCCGATCGTTGGTCGGCGACCGACGCGGCCGAGCGCAAGAAGGCCGAGACGATGTTCAAACTCTTGGCCGAGGCCTACGAAGTGCTCTCGGATCCAGATGCAAAATCGGCGTACGACAAAGCGCTCGCGTCCAAGAAGGACTGGACCGACGAGTTGTTGCATCAAGGCACGGTCGGCGGCAAGAGCTTGGACGAAGCCATGTGCGTGTTTCAGACGGTCACCGACATGTGGGGCCGGACGCTTTCGCGGTTTTCGCGGTCGAGTGGCGTCGTCGTCGTCCCCAAAAGAAACCCGCGGTTCCGCGCCAACAACCATGACAATTTGTTTGCGCCCGACAAGATGCGCGTCGTGCGGCGCGACACGGTCACGTACGTTGCGTCGGAAGAGATGCTCGTGACCGACACGGCCGCATCGACCAAGGCGTCTGATGGACTCGGCATGGGCGCCGCGTCCATGGTCGGCGGCGCGGTCGTCGTCGGCGCCAGCATCGCGTTGGCCGTGCACGCGTGGTCTCAGATCAGCGACAGCGCGCGGCGCCAGCGCCAGGCCGACACCGTCCGCCACATGCCGTTTCCGTTTCTCCAGCGCCTGCTTGTGGATGCCGCGGCGGCGACGACTAACCACTCGGTCGCAAGTGGCGGCCACGCCATCATCGTCCCTGGCACGACTACCGACATGGTCCCGATGACGGCATCGCTCGAAGCGCTCGATGAATTTTACGACTGTTTGGACCAAGTTGAATGCGCGACCATGCAACAACAAGCCGAAGATGATTTCTTCGAGTGTCTCGCGGCAGTCGAGGACGATGATGCCGCGGGACTTGTCTTGGTCGAGTTTGCCTTTCCCACGGGCGCGTTTGTGACGACGCCGTTTGGTCTCGGGACAATTGTGTCACTCGACAAGACGGTGTACGTGGTCGAGATCACGGCGACTAAGACGTTGGCGCACGTGCAACGACGCGATGTACACCGCGGCGCCGAGGCAATGGTCGAATGGAAGGAAGAACTCTTGGAAGCCAAGCGCGGACTCCTCGCGGAAAGGGTCATTTACGCCTATGGCCTGAACGCCCAGGGCCTTGACACGACGTCGATGCTCGAAGCTGGGAAAGACGCGGCCGTGGACAGTGGCGTCAAAGCCGCCGGTGGCGTGGCACTTGCGACCGGGTTAGAATGTGTCTTGCCTGGCTTGGGAGCGGCGGCGGCCCCGATCACGATTGCAGCCATCTTGGTCGACATTGGCAAGGACTACATGGAGTACCGCGAGAAAAAGCCGCTCACTGTCGCAAGTGAACGCCTCTCCATGCAGGAGTTCCGCCTCAAAGCCGGCCACCACGTCGTGAGTGGGTCGGTCGCTGCCGCCGGAGCCACACTTGGCCTCTACGGAGTTACCTCGGCCGTCGGGTATTGGACGGGCGCCGCGGCCTTGGGGCCGGTGGGTCTCGTGGCGGCCACCGGTGCCGCGGTCGTCGGCGGCATTTTGGGCTACGCGGCGGGCGCGAGTGCCTACGCAGGTTCGACGTCGGCTTATTTTTCGAGCCTCCACCACGCAAACGTTGAGATTGAACGCTTGGAGCTCGGGGCCAAAGTCCTGTTTACCCAATACGACCCCGACAACACGGGCGCCATTTCCAAGGCCGATTGCAAGCTCTTGATCCGCCAGCTGTGCATGAACGTGACGGAATCCGGTTACGTTCGCGCGCTGGCCATTTTGGACGCGCCTGGCTTTGACGGCCCCGTCTCGTGGGCCATGTTTTGGGACTGGGTGAGCGCCGAAGCCATCAAGAAGTTGGACGTCTTGGAGCAGGCGCAGCGAGAAAAAGGCGCGGCGTCGACCCACGAATGGTGGACGGCGTACAAACGGTACTTCTCGTATGGCGCACTACCCACTACCGCCGCGCCGCCCTGCCACCCCGCGTTGACCATGTACCCCACGGTCGTCGCGGCGTTGAAATTCAAACCCAAACGAGCCTTCAAACACTCAAGCAAACACGACGACGCGTTGTATGTCGAGTTGGCCCAATTGGAAGCTCTCAAGGAACACGCGTGGGTCGACTCGGACGACGCGTTTCAGCTCAAAATGTATTTGCAGTCGAGTGACATGGGACTGCAGGCCCAAGCAAGGGAGACGATTCGAAAGCTCCAAGACGCATGGACACACGAAGCAGACGAAGCGACCGAGACGGCCTTGGTCATCACTTCAGCCTTTTCCGACGAGGCCAAAGGTGTGGACACAGGTGACCATGTTGACGTGCTCTGCTCGCTCTTGTCCAACCGAGGCCTCGGTCGACTCTTGCAGGACAACCACATCCAAGTGCCCGTCCATGCGCGCCACGACGAACTGCATGGCCTGGCGCTCTTGCACTTGATGCCACCTGACGCAGCCCAACCAGATCCCCCCCGTCGGCGGCGGTGATGATGCAATCAAACAACGTACTATTACATGTTTACCGTGTCCCATCAGTTGTTTACTCGTCGTCGTCGACGTCGCAGTCGGCGTCGGGTTCGTACTTGAGCAGTCGCTTTCGAAGGTCCTTGAGCGACTCATTCTTTTGCGCGACCATCTTTTTGAGCTGTTGGAACTGCTTGGTCTGAGTGATGTGCTGGTTGGCTTCCTTGGCGCTGCGCTCGTACTCGGCGATGATGTCCCGCGACTCTTTGAGCTCACGCTCGAGGGCATCCACATGCCGAGACGCGTGCGCCGCCTGACGGAGCTCGTCCATGTCGTCCTGCGCCCGCTGCTTCTCCTTGAGCGCCTTGGAGCAGTCCTTTTGGAGCTGTTCCAACCGCTGGCGCAAATTTTGGTTCTCCTTTTGTACCGTCTCGAATTCTTCGTCGTGCGTCGGCTTGGCCACGACCTTCTTGGCCTCTCTCCGCTCGTCGGCTGCCCATTCTGCCACCGACAACCGCTCGACCTTCTCCAGCATGTCTACCGCAGGCGGTCATTGGCATTTATGACGAGTGACGGTACCTTTGTCTTCAACGATGCCAGTGTCCAGTTCCATTGTCATGCGCTACAAGACAGCACAGATGAACGAGGACAAGGATGCGTCATCTACATACATTGTCTTGGGCTTCGTGAAACACTTGACGCAAGAGCAGCGCAGTCATGTTGATTGTGTCTTGCAGTTCACTGCGCGCATTTGCCTAATGGAGAGAATATGAAACACGGGATCGATAGTCGCTACAGACCTTGACGGCAAAGCAGAGCGATTTCAACACATCCGTCACGTCCTTTTGGCTGTACACGTCGTCGGACGACAATCTACAAAGGCATGCATGAGCCCAAGGACGAGTCGCAGAAGCAGGCACCTGTCGGAGAGCGTGTCGTCGAATTCTGCTTCGATGTTTTCGATGTGCGTCGCGAGGCGGGAGCGGAAGAACTTGAGAAACTTAGAGATCTACAACGCGGGGGTAGGAAGGATGCAAGATAGGGACGAAGACGCTACCTCTTGTTGGTGGTGCGTGTTCAGACCTTTGCTCATCGTCGTGGGGAAGCAGAGGTGGGCGCGAGAACGGGTGGCCTCTCGGTGTCCGGAAAAATGCCCCTTCAAGATATCCCAAATGTTCCTTGGGCGGATGAGTCCGAGGTATCCGGACAACAAACGATGGACCAATCCGATGGCGTGATTTCAAAAATATGTTCCCCTGCACAATTGGGAACATGCAAACTGGAGCATACTTGTCGGCCATGGACATGGCGGTGGAAATTTGCGCCATGGAGACGCCTCCATGTAAAGACGGACGTTGATGCAAGCAACATTTCTCTTTCGTCGATGATGGCGCTTCCTTCATCGATGTCGTCAAACAGCATTGTTCGGTTATGTAACGACATGGCGTTTCGTTGCATTCCTGGTATTGTATTTTGAGACTCCCATGAGAGCATGACAGCCCCCGAGACTCCGGTGGCACCATTTGACCAAGTCCACGCGTCCAACATGGTCCAGCCAACCGCGTCTTCGTGGACGCAAGCCCGGACGACGGAGTCCCGTCGCAGCAGCGTCTCAAGTGTCGCGCACTCGGGGGATGCCATGTCGGACGCGCCAAACCAACCGACAGGTCGGTTCCCAGGCAGTTTTCGCGGCACATTGACCGGCGACACGACCGCGACGCACACCGAGCGGCAGGAGACGAGCTGTCGGCGTAAAAAGTCGACTGTTATGACTGGGGACCGCATGGATGACTATGTGTAGGTTGACGCAATCCGCCATCTCGTTGACATGACTCGATAGCAACATGTCGGACCACCTCATGCGGCGCGTCAAGCGTGGCAATAAACTCAGCGACCTGATTGACACCCAGCAGCGCGAGTTCCGCTCCGGCACGCACCGGACATCGGCGTCGCTTGCGGCCAAGTGCATGGAGCCAATTCGAAACCCGCCGACGCGGCTCAAGCGTACGTTCGTCCAACTTGACTCGACGCCCATATGGACGCAACACAGGAAGAGGCATTGCATTTGACGCGCAAGTGAGCTTCCACACGGACGCCGGCGCGCGGCTGGCAGCAACCGCGTGTGGCAAACTCGTCCTCGGCGCCGGGCCGCCGTCGCGCTTCTTTATTCGGCGGGGGCCGTGGCACGGTCGCACCAACATGTCGACGTTGACCGTCCACGACAGCTTTGCGTTGGAACTCGCGCGGCCTGACGGCAACAGCCGCGTGCTGCTCCAGTCGACGCGGCAAGCGCTGTACGATGCAACGATGGCCGTCGGGCTGGCCCGAGACGTGTGGAGCGACGACGGACGGACGACCGTGGAAGAGACGCTCGCGACGCGGCTCTACCGCGCGTACGCGTGGCAAGTCGTGTCGGAGCGAACGGACGACCGGGTTTTATCGGACGGTATGCGGGTCGCTCTTGTCCAGGAGCACGATGGCGCTGTTTATGAGCTCGTTCCGGCCATGAACGAGATTGAGCTGCGGCGACGGCGGACGACGACGATGGCAGGACGTGACGGACCGACGCCGCTGACGCTAATCCTCAAGCTGCACGACACGCCGCGGAAAGCACGGCAGAAGCGGCCGCCGCCGCCGCCAGTGCGGCGCAAGCCATGGTTAACCGAAGCGATCGATGGGCTCAAAGGACAGATGGCAGCGGAAGCGCAGAAGCGGGCAGCCCACGACGAGCGCATGCACAACAACATGGCGGCGTATGCGCAGGCGCATTCGCTCGAGAGCGCGCGGTGCGAGAACGCCAACGACGACGACGACAAACCCGCCAAGCCCAGCATGAAAAAGGTCGCGCTGGCCGTTTTCGTCAAGACATTCAAGAAAGTGCACAGAGAACACGTTGCACTTGGGCCAGAATTGAACGACGACGAGCGGTTAAAAGTCATGCAGTGCTACAACCCGCGCATTTATGGCCGGGTGGGCGCGCCGCCGACGCGACCTCGAAGCTCGTCGTACTTAAAATTCCTCTCCGATGGCCTGGACAAGGTCGGGGAGCCACCGCCGGCCCTCGCTATCCATCCTTTGCTGCGACCAAAATCGTCGACAGGTGGCAAACGAACGAGATTGTTGGGTCAGTCGCAGAGCGCCAAAGTGCTGCCGACGACGGCGGCGGCGCGGCCCAAGACGGCGCCGAGCTACGCCCACTCGTCGTCCAAAGGAAGGCTGGTCTCACACTCGTGATTGACCTCGAGTACGTGGAAGAGCTGCGTGCCGAGAAGCAACGGGAACGGGTATGGACCATCGAGCGCAAGGATGTGGAATGGGCAATGGATCTTGACGAGCGCGTGGTCGTGCAAGAGAGCAAGCGCTTCTTTTGGGAAGACCGCGTCAACAAACATGCTGGCACGAATAGGGAGCAGTGGCGGGGCCGTTGCCCGGGCCTCGAAAATGGCCGCGTCCGAGACGTCGTGGATGAACGCAGTAAAGACGGCAAAGCGTTCTTCGTGGATCCGGGATCGCAAGATGCAAAGTGTGATGAACGGACGCGACTGGGGCACATCAAGCGCAGCGTTGTTGAGTGCTTGATGCTATGTCGACCATAAAAGTACACATGGACGATAGGGTTGATGTACCGAGTTTGTCTGAAAGAACGTCGAGTCGCGACTTGCTTTGCGCGCGGCCCGCTGGATGACTTGGCCAATCTCACCCGGAATCGTCACTTCACTCAGTCGTTTTCGACGCTTTTCCTTGGGTGGCAAGACAAAAGGCAGCTTTGTCGGCGACTGAAACCCAGGCTATCGAGAAGGTCACGGAATAATATCAGGCGGATGGGTCTTACTTGAGTCGTTGTTGCCCCTGCGCCTGCATCTTCAATGTCTTCATGCGGGTTGGGTTGACGTGGAGATGGCTACGCATAATGCATTGGCGTTTCGATACACGACGGCTGACCGTACCCGTGGGCGTTCGCTGCTCCCAATTGTCGCTTCTCGAAGGACGTCTGCCATGGATTTTCTCAGTGGTGTTGATTGTGGCTGAGGGGAATTTCTACAACACGATAACCGATATAGTGGAGATGGCGCATGTACCGAGCGAGAATAACGGCAGCCAAGGGGCGCTTGGCAGGTCGAGCTCGTTGTGGCATGGACTGGGTAGGTGCAGCTCGAAGCCAATGCGACGGGCGGTCGAAAGCAGCTTCAAATGACTCGCTTGTTGCTTTTTGGGGTGTTCGTTTCGCCTGCACGCGCCTGAGACGATGCTGGGACGGTCCATGGACTGTTGATGTTGACGCAATGCCGCAAAGGATCGATGCCGCAGCGCTTTGTGATCGAGGAAAGCCTTGTGACAAGTCGACCGACGAGTGCCTCGGGCGGGAATTTCCTTGTCCGCGTTGGGGATCGTCCACTTGTTCCAGCGGTTTGTCCATTTGCTCCACCGCCGCAGGTGGTTTGGGCGGCTCAAACTGGAGGATGCTTGCAAAACCGTCCTCATCGTCGTCGTCGCTGTTGTTTTGATCTACCATACGCGGTGATTTCGAGTCCATGGCTTGAGCAGGTTGTTACCGAGATAGGACGAAACAATCGTGTGGCGCCGCGTGGTATTGCTCGCTTGAAGCGTCGCTTGCGTGAATGCTCCATCAACGGTTGGTCTGTCGGCCGCTTGGGTCGAGTCCGACAGTGCCCTCGCATTCTGTAGTGACTTTGTCAACTTTGAGTTCCCGTCGGCATGAATGTCGTAGGTGATTTCATCTTCATCGGACGACATCTCGGCACCCGCCCCTTCTGAAGCTTGTGACAGCACCACGAAGCAATCGAATTTTCGCGCAAAAATCCACCTAAGGATATACGGATAACCTTTGAGTTTTATCCGGCGCGCGTTTGGTGCGACCGATTTTGCGCACCACATTGAGCGAAGAAGGGGTTCCAAGACAGACAGACACAGGCACAATGAAGACACGCATGGCAATTGACGACATCAGCGCGATGGTGGGCTCCATCCAAAAGAACGTGGTGAACATGCGTGTGACGAACATCTACGACGCAGAAGTGAACAAAACATACATCTTGAAATTGGCAACGCCCGGCTTGCCCAAGGTGTTCCTCCTGCTCCAGTCGGGCACGCGCTTCCACACGACCGCGTATGCGCGCGAAACCGCGAGCGCACTGCCGCTGCAGTTTACCATGAAGCTCCGCAAGCACTTGCGCGGGAAGCGGCTGGCCAGTGTCACGCAATGCGCGTCGGATCGCGTGATCGATTTTTGCTTTGGCGACGGCGACCAACGCCACCACTTGATCCTCGAACTCTACGCGGCGGGGAACATCATCTTGACCGACGACAAGTACACGATCTTGTCGCTCCTCCGCACACACGCGTACGACGAGCAAGTGAAAGTCGCCGTCAAGCAGATCTACCCCATCGACAACGAACTCGTGGTCGGCAACACAGCCACGTCTCTCTTTGCGACGGGCGACGATCTCTCGACCTTTATCCAGCAGTATGTGCAAGACATCGCGTCCAAGGAGAAGAGCAAAAAGCAGTACTCGCTCAAACAGATCCTCATGAGCAAAGAGTCAGGTTATGGCGCGTTTGGCCCCACCATTGTCGAGCATTGCATGGTCGAAGCGGGAATCAGCCCGTCGCTCAAAGTCAAGACAGCCACGTCCAACGTCCATGTTCCCTTGTCGCCCGAAGAAGCGCAGACGCTCGTGGACAGTTTGAAGGCCGCGCCAGCACTCTTGGAAGAGTTGAGCGCGAACCAAGTGGTCGTGCACGGCGAACACAGCGACGCGAACGACACGTCGCGACATGGCTTCATTGTGCTCAACGACCATGGACACTTTGACGAGTTCACGCCGTACTTGTACGCGCAGCACCGTGGCAAAGCCATCCAGGAGTTCCACACGTTTGACCAGGCCGTGGATGAATTCTTCTCCAAGATCGAGGCGCAGGCTGCCGAAGCAGAAAAGAAACAAGCGGCCCAAGTGGCCGAGACCAAGGTCGACAAGCTCAAGAAGCACCAACAGGAGCAAATGGCTGCGTTCCGACGGACGCAGGAAGACGCTGTCGCGCAGGCAACGCTCGTGGAACAGAACCAACAAGACATTGAAAACGTACTGCTCGTGATTCGAAGCGCGCTCGCGAGCGGCATGGACTGGACCGACTTGGACGACCTGATCAAGCAAGAACAGCACAACGGCAACCCCGTCGCGACGCTCATCCACAAACTCGACCTCGCGCAGAACCGCGTGCATGTCTTGTTGTGCGACGTCGACGCCGACGACGAAGCGATTGCCCACTGCGTCGCGATTGATTTGTCGCTCTCGGCACTTGCCAACGCGCGCGAGTTGTATTCCAAGAAGAAAACCGCTGTGAAGAAGGCGCAAAAGGCGATCGAGGCCACCGACAAGGCCATCGAACAGGCCGTGAAGAAACACGACAAGAAGCAACAGCAACAGCAACTGCAGCGAAAGACCATGTACCAACGCCGCAAAGTCATGTGGTTTGAAAAGTTCCACTGGTTCATCACGCGCGAAAAGTACTTGGTCTTGGCCGGCAAGGACGCCCAGCAAAACGAGACGCTCGTGAAGCGGTATTTGCGCAAGGGTGACATTTACGTGCATGCTGATTTGCACGGCGCAGGTACTCGCTTGTCGTTGGACGTTTCGGTGGATTGATTTCATTCGTCTAGCCACATGCATTGTCCGCAACAAGGTCTCGGATGGTAGCCAGGATATTCCTGCGTCGGCGCTGGAACAGGCTGGGTGCATGAGTGTCTGCCGCAGCAATGCCTGGTCCAACCAAGTTGTGGCGGGGGCGTACTGGGTCCATGCGGATCAAGTGTCCAAGACAGCTCCCACGGGCGAGTACTTGACGACCGGGAGTTTTATGATTCGTGGCAAGAAAAATTACATCCCCGCGTCGCGGTTGGAAATGGGGCTCGCAATCATCTTTCGCATTGATGAGAGCTCGGTGCGCAACCACATTGGCGACCAAGGTACTGCCACCTGTCGTTGGGTAATAAATGTCAAAATGGAATTCAATGTAGACGAAGAAGACGACGACCAGCACCACGATGGTCAAGGAGACGAGTCGCGGTTCACAGAAGTCGACGATGGCCAAGACAAAGCCACGGACAACGCCGTGGAAGTCGCCCCCAAAGAAAAGATTCGCAAGGAAAACCCCATCAAAGAGAAACCAACGACGCCCGCCGCAGCCATTGAAGCAACGCTCGACCCGTCGCCGGCAGTGGACGAAGAAGCCCCGACAGACACCCATGATGTAGTCCTCGAAGATGAATCTACGTCCGCTGGAAAGCCAGGAAAGAAGATCATGAGTGCAAAGGAGCGTCGCGATTTGAAGAAAAAGAAAGCTGCGGCGCACGACGAAGCAGAAATGGAACGCCGGGACGCAGAAGCAGCCGCCGCGGCCGTCAAACAGCCCAAGGCCAAGACGTCGACTCCGGCGCCCGTGCGCGGGAAGCAAGGCAAGCTCAAGAAAATGAAGAAAAAATACGCCGACCAGGACGAAGACGAACGCGTGTTGCGCATGCAGCTCTTGGGCCATGCAGTCGTCCCCACGCCCAGCGAGGCCGGGACCGAGGACGTCGTACGACGATCGATCGTTTTGAATGTGCTCATGGGCAAATGTAGGAGCCAAGCGTTGCAGGCGGCGACGAAGACGACGACGACGACGAGAGCAAAGCTGGCGACGATGTAGCCAGCTCCGTGGCAAGCATCGACGAAGAAAAGGAAGCGTTTTTCAAGATGCAGCGCGAGCGCAAGATGCAATTGCTGGAACAGGAGGAGGAAGAGGCCCAGAACGCAACATTTTTGGAAACCTTTACGGGCAACCCGCTCCCAAACGACATTTTGCTCTTTGCGATGCCCATGTGTGCGCCATATTCGACACTGGAGCTCTACACGTACAAGGTCAAGTTGACGCCTGGGACGCAAAAGAAGGGCAAGGCCGTGCAGTTTGCCGTCGACCATTTCTTGAAGCTAAGACCCAAGCCAACCCTCTTGCAGGCCGCCGCGACGGCGTTGTCCACACCTGAACAAACGGCGGCCGCCGACCAAGCCGAGGACGACAAGCCTGACATGGATCCGCTGCAAGCGCAAAAGGAGCTCATCAAGTGTGTTCCAGAAGGCGATTTAGTGGGCTGCATCGTTGGCCCCGTCAAGGTCTCGGCGCCAGGTTTGAACTCGGCAACGATGAAAAAAGCTACGCAGCAAAAGCCCAAAAAGGCCCACAAGAACAAATCGACCAAGTGAGCTCAGTCGAAAGAATACATGTGTACAAATAGACCAACGTATGAACGAGGAAGTCGACTGTACTACAAAGTCGTTTTAATCGAGCCGGGGCGGGGCTTGGCCTTGCCAATCCACTTCCATGCGTGGCCACATTGTCTTCATCACGTCTTCGATGGGGCAGCCATGCCCCCCGCTATGGCTCGTGTCGACCATCGGAACCGAGTAGCCCACCTGGTTTTTGCTATGGATCTTGGCGTGAAAGGTCACGAGGCGCGGGAGGCCCTCGTTCTTCACGAGGCCGTTGTAATGATACAACACAACGGGGCGGATGCGATCGGCTTCGTCGTCCAACGTCATACGCTCCGCCGCGGGGGCAGGAATCGCCGTGGCGGGCATCGCCGTGCCGCTGGTTTCGGCGTCAAACTGCGCTTGGAGTTCCCGCGCCACGTCCGAGTCGGAACGTTTGCGTGTTGTCGATGTTTCCTTGACTTTGCCGTCGAGTGCTTGCTGCAAGTCGTTTGTTTCGAGCAGGATGGAGACGACGCGCCAGAAATCTTCCCACAAGACAATGCCGGCCCCGGGGACCTACATACGCGTGAGTGAGTGACGCGATGTCGTCACGTGGTACTTCGATTTTGGAAAAGAGCCGCCCCATTTGAAACTGGTTGTTCAAAATGGCGGTGTCGACCTCGAGCTGCGCGAGGCACGCGCCAAGCGAATCAATGGGCATGAACCCGCTCTCCATCGAGTCAAACTGCTTGAACGCGCGCTGGACCTTGGCCAGCAGCGCATCCGACGATGACTCTTCGCACAGCGCCGCGTCCGTGGCAAAGAGCACCGTAAAGTGACTCGTGCTGCCCAAGACCCACACGGGCGCGACCGGGGACTTGTAGAAGCTGCCGACCGTGCAGTACCGAAGCGCTTCCAAGTGAGTCAAGTACCCCACGGGCGGTCGCGCGTCCACGCCGCGCAAGACGAGGCCCGTGTCGCCCATGGGCACGGTCCCGTCAAAGACATTGGACGTCGCGCGGCCCGTGAGCATGAGGTTGAGTAGTTCCTGCGTCCCGTGGCCAAACTGCCCGCCGGTCAAGCTACTCTCGGCGTCGTCCATGTCGTCTCGGAGCCGCTCGAGGCCACGGGTGTACATGACACTGTAAACAAAGCTGAGGACGCCGCGGCGGCCGTGGACGAGAAAGGACAGCACTTCCGAGGCCAGATCGCTGCGGGCGACCTGGATCGGGCGGAACGGAGACGAAGGGGATGCTGAGACTTCGGCCGCGTCTACAAGCCATACGACGTCGTTGGCGCTTTCCGTCGCAGCGACAAGCATGTCCGCCAATACTTCCGCCAAGAGGAGGTCGCGGTCATAAGGGGCGAGGGGGACTAGCGCATTCGCACCCAGTCGTGCGAGCATCATGGCCTACAATGTCCATGGGAAGAGGAATCGAAGAACATGGATAGGTCGATGGAAGGGTACCTGTACGGGCGCAAACACACCGCACGGCCCACCGTGTTGCTGTTGAAGTGCCCACGAAGGGATGGACTCGTGGACGCAGAAGCGGAAGTCTAGAGAATAGGGATATTCACATCGCATGTGGTGTAGGAGTCCTTACCTTCCATCTTCCATCGCACTTCCTCTTCACTTTCGTAGACAGCCGCGGGGCCCCACATGAGCTGGCGCAGAACGGCGGCCATTTTGACGATCCGGAAGAATTCAAATGGCGGTTGACCTCACACTATTCAATTCTGACAGTTCACACTATTCAATTTAGATCCACATGTTTACGACCATCACTCTGACCATCACTCATATGTTGAAGTGTCCATGAAACGCTCGACATCGTTTTTGACAACATTCGACGCACTTGACAACCGAAGACCTCAAATTGAGACCATTGTATTGCTCCAGGTCCCAAGACGACATCAACACTCATCCGAGTTGCGAATATGCCATCCCCCCATCACTAGGTTTGCCCAGTTTGTAGTCTCGCATGTCACAGAGTCAGGTTGTCGTTCTTATGTTCGTGGACCGTCCGCCTCTTTGGACGTGTCCTTCTGTTGTCGCGACACACCTTTATCCCGCCATCCTTTATCCCGCCATCATGTCATCGACACCACGTCAGTGACTTGGAGTTTAAATATGCAGAGGCACGACTGCTTCCTTACACCGTACTGTATCGACTGCTCCGCGAACCAAGGTTGAGGCTCTGTCGCAGGTCTTCAAAATCGGCCAACGACGCCATCGACTTGCGCATGGCCAAGCCTTCGGCCTCCCGTCGGGCCAAAGACGCCGCCCTTGCGAATGCTGCCGCCGCGTCCCTCGCCTTGGTTCGCCGCTCAACGTCTGCCGTCGGCACCGACTGTGGCTCAATGTCAGCGTGGTTGTTTATCATCTCTGGAATTTGGGTCTTCTTGGTGGGCTTGGTTGTGAAGCGAATCGACCACGCAATGTGATTGTGGACATCGTTTGACGGGACTGTGATGCAAGGACCGCCGCCGTAGACGCTAAACAGTTTGAGCCAGTCGACAGGGTCGAGCACGTGGTAGTCTGTTGCGCTCAAGCTTGGTTTTGGATGCAATCTGCCTTGGAAAAAGTAGAGCAGCGAGTGGTTCGCAATGGGACCTAATGGCTGAGACTTGTCTATCGCGGACATCTTGTACGAGGCATACCAAGCGGCCGACACGACATATTTGCGCAAGGTAGCTTTGTGGGAGGTGGAGAGAGCGTGCGCCGGTGCTGCAGAAGCTGAATGAGGCTTCGATGGCGACGACGAGGTCGTGAGCTTGACGCGGGTGTCGCCGAGGGAAGCGAGCTGTCGGAGTGTACCAGAGCATGTGACACACGTGCGTTCGAGTTTTACGGCCGGCGCGGACTTGCGAACGAACGACCGTGCCTGTGAGCACGGATTGCACACGAGCTGGCCACAGAGGCGGCAATGGTGGCGGCGGTTGCGGAAGACGCCGAACAAGTCCTTGCAGACAAAGCAGACGCGACTGGCCGAGTTGGGTATCCAGTGGACGTCAAAGATGCCGTCGCTGGTATGGGTTTTGGATGTGAAGAGGGGGGACTTGAGAACGGGCTCGGACTGGCGGCGACTGAGGAGCGCGTAGGTCGCGGCAGGGACGCGGAACCCCAGCTCAAAGACGTCGCAGTGCGGCATGCTCGTTGAGTTGAATGGGCTGGAGAAGCACGTGGGTGTGAATTCGACACTGGCTCACATGGAAGCGACACGCTCGTCCTGCAGACGAGATCCAGCGCCAACGGAAAACTCGAATTTACACGATCCCACTCTTGACGATTCGATGGTGGTCACTGTTCGGATGGAGTGGTGAACATCGCATAAAACATTCAAATTTAAAATCCATGAATTACCCGACAGTCCGTCGTAGTGACTACTGTTCTCCATATAAAATATTCATTAATCTTGAATTATGTAGTAAATATGTCTATCCTTATGGTCGTGAGGGTTGTCAGCCACTTTGATGTGCAAAGTCAAGAATAATCCGAAAACTTCCACGGAATGCATGTCAATCACGAAAATGACTTGATTGTTGTATGCTGCTTCCTCAAGCTGTCAAATTAATTAACCTCGTTTTCGTGGGCGGATTCGATTCCGTTTCGGCTGGGTGCCTGGACATGTAACGATTTCAGCCTTCGGATTCGGTTCACGGTTTCCGCAACCGTCATGTGCAGGACGACAGTTGAACGAATTCGCCAGGCAAGGCCATTGCATAGCAGGAACCTCGAAGCTGACCTCCACAGGGCTCTTTCCTGCCAGCCGGCGAGACATGGACTTCGACTCGCCCGGAATAATATATTCTGAAAATGAATATATCAGTATTCCCCCAAAAATAATATATTCATTGCTCCGACGATTCAAAATAGTCTACTCGATCCAATCGAATAACTCGTTGATATTTATCCGCGACTTTTGGGCACCCTTCTATTCGCCGAGATTGTTCTGAACGGCAAATATTGTTAGTTCAACCGCTAACTTGCAATCATGACCCATGCATGCTCACTTTACAAGTAGTAGAAACTGCTACGATAATATCAACGGCGTGAGATTGATCCAGGGCAAGATAAAATTGAGCACAAGCTTCATTTTACATAAGCATGGATCGCCAACGCAACAACGACACCCAGTAGAACCTGGTGGCACATACGTTCCAGGACAAATACAATGTGGTGGTGTTAAGCCTCGGCGATGTATCCATTTTCAACAGCATTTTCAGCACTTCTACTCTTTCATAGCTGACTCTTGCTTTGGACTATTGGGAGTGTATGTGATTTTGAAATCCCAATTGTGCGCCACGCTTTGCAGTTGATTTTCATGCACAAGATAGGACTGTGGGCAAACATGTCAAAATAATTCGAAAAATTCATTCGCCTTGCCCAGACATTCCGAGTAATTTACTCAATTTGTAAACCAGGGGAGTAAAATATGAATACTCGAGTATATTATTCAACAGCTCTGGGGGGCTTCCAATGATGCATTCTTTCTTGACTTGGCAGAGGGAGGGCGGCCTAGCATGTGGCGTCGTACAGCGTGTGCTTGCCCAAGCAGTCAGTTTCGCCAGATGCAGAATCTCTGGCGCTGGACAGAACGGTCGCAGGCAGCAATGTGAGATTGTATTTTACGCCATGCAATTCCGTTCGTCGGGGCGCTACTCGTGACGCACCGACTGAGTCATAGTCAAAGCATCCTCGTACCTTGTATGGCAATTGCAGAGCAATAAATACATCTCGTTCGTCTGGACAGATCAAATTGGGCCCCTTCATGAGTTTCTTGACGCCTTTGGCCCGCGTGGCTTTGTACAATCCCTTGTCCGTCAAGCTATACCCCTACACAACAGCGGATCAAATCAGAGGCGCTGGCTCGACTGACTTTGGCTTTGGCATAAGCGCGCATGCTTCGGTTGAAGTGGTCGCTGCCAGTGAAATACAATTGCGCAAATCCAAAGAGCCGCCGCGGGTACACTTTGATATCGATGCGACGATATCGCACGCCCTACAACAGTCGAAACTTGAGCTGCGAAATTGACCATTCATATCAACCTCCTTCAAGCGGCACACGCCCATGTAGGAGTCACATCCGCCAATGTGATGTTCATAGGCCGTCGTCAAATCATCTACAACCATTCATCTTCAGCTTGCCGCTACGACTTCGTCGGATGGGTACACCTGTCAAGAAACCAATCGCATGGAGATCTTGGAGAAGTTCTATGAGGTCGTCATGGTGACCAGCATAAACACAAGATTATTACGTGGCAGAATGCCGCAGTCGTCAGCCGTCGGGTCGGACACGAGAACATCCACATCCCCCGACTGGGCTTTACCGCGTCGGTAGGACCCGCATGCGACAGCGATGGCGCATGGGAGGAGGCGATGAATGTGCGTTTTCACAACAGCTTCGATTTCTTGTACTTCGGCCCTGCGACTGCAGTGTCAGCCTCGACCTTCAATGGCCTCACCTGGGGATTTTCACAAGAAAGTCATCGTAATGTTTCAGGCCGATGCGCTGCTTTTCATTCAGCACCGAGTCTTCCTTGGCCTTGAGTTCTTCCAAAGTTCGAAACCCCGCGCTAGTCATTCGTTCCAGCAGTTTTGGCTTCATAAGTGATTTACCTGTAGAGGTCGGTCGCCGTGGCTGGCCCAACGCCCCAAATGTCTGAAAAGCACCGCAGCACTTGCAGCCTCGCGTCGGCTTTCTTGGCTTCGAGTTTACGCAAGCGACCTGTTTCGAGGATTTCTCGCACTTTGCCAATCGCGTTCGCGTTGAAGCCGTGCTGGGGCGTGAGCTCCGTGGCACTCTCGACGCGCGTGGGCATTTGCTTCAAGATGGACACGACGCGCTACGCGTCACCATGAGTCGTCACAAGCCCAAGCGGCCGTACTTTGTAGCTCATTTCGCGCCACTCGTCACGTTCGACATGGAGGTATTCGATCAGCTCTTCAAACGGACCCGTCAAGTGCGGGTTCAAGTTGGTCTTGAGGACTATGAGACGAGCCATCCGTTATCTTGCGAGTGACGAGTGTGTACCTGACGACGTCATGCACACAAACCCATCGGGTTTGATCCGACACGTTGCGTTTTCCTCGGCGTGGATCGCACGCATGTCGGGGTTGTTGGTGTAAAAGGCTTCGCGCCGTGCGTCCCAATCATCGTCCGACATTTGACTCGACCCTGTTGCAAACGCGGCCACGGGGGCTTCAGATAACTCGTCGGGCGGCGGACTCTCAGACATGGCAGGCACGACTTGCGCAGCTTTCTTTCGTCGGTTTGCGATGGGCTGTGCGGGTTCCTTTGTTTCGTCGGCGAGCAACTTCTGAGCGATTTCGTCTTGGTTGTACCAATCAAACCCTGTGGTTGGTCCCTCGTGCGTCTTGATCAAGTGGATCAACCAATCGGGGGTGACGACATGCGCCGACGCGGGCAGCGTGCCGCCGCACACGTCAACGATCTTGGATTTGGGGATGGTCGTGCTCGCCACGATGATGTTGACGCCGGTGTGGAACGCATCCTCGAGAGGGTACTTCATCTTCTGGAGTTGTGTCTTCCATATCTCGAGACGTTTCCGACTCATGTCCTGACCCAATGGCACGACAAAGACCCGATCGCGCGGCGGTGGCGAGGCAGCCGTCGTTGCTTTCCCTGGCTTTGTGGGAGAACATTTGGACCCATTTAGCGGAATCGTTCCTTCCGCCGGGAGGATGCTGTCTCGCTTTTGCGCGTCATCTTCGGTACTCAATCGCTTTGGCGGTGGGTAAATTGCGTCGAGCTTCTCAAAGAACCGCCGCTTCCG
Organism: Aphanomyces stellatus; assembly: GCA_009835185.1. NCBI lineage: Eukaryota > Oomycota > Saprolegniomycetes > Saprolegniales > Verrucalvaceae > Aphanomyces > Aphanomyces stellatus. The sequence goes on along the minus strand of VJMH01007011.1, from coordinate 40,640 downwards.
CTTGTCGCTCAACATGCCCGTTCAGATATTCTTGTTGTTGTGGGTGGGAGTGGGACCATCACTCCTTTGCCAACAGTCATGGATTTGATTGGTCGTTCGTTTGTGCTTGAATTCGAATGCTGGCCTTCAACAAAGAGTTTACCGTAAAAGTCAGAATAATTGACCACTCTACCCCAAACCTCAGAATAACTCACCAGAAATGATCTCGCAAGGAGGGATTATTAATTTGAAAAACAAATTTCAACCATCGATACAAAGCGTCGTTTAATATATTAATACATATTAATATGTACAATATTATTTTCAGTATTATATTAAAATACTTCAAAATAACTCAACTCTGTATCCCTTAGGACCGATTAAATAATTTGTACTTTACAATAACTTGACAAATCGTGGGTCTGCAGAATGCCGTTGCTCATCCATGCATTGATTGCTCGGCTCATCCATGCATTGATTGCTCGGACCATGCAGTATGCGTGCGATACAGTATCAGCTTGAACTCCATAACGGAGACTGAGTAAAGAACTATCTCACCATGGGAAGCGAACGATATTTCCTTAGGGATCAGGCACGTGGCAGCTGAGCTTCACAAGGGCCGCCGAGCTCGAGTCTGGTCTGGGTGCAAGGAAGGATCCATCGATGATAGGGACATACCAGTTTGCCCCATTTACCGGATGGTAAACCAAAGATGGATCCACGTCATGGCAGGGAGATTCTTCATTATCCGGAATGTAACTCACGATTGAAGCTCAGGATGACCCATGTGCTCCATGACGTCATTTCCGCATTTGCTCCACTTCACCTCATCATGAGCCAAGACTCTGCCACCGCCGCCGCACCCTCGGAGCCCGTACGCAGTTCATCGAGGACTCCCATGCTCACTGCCAATGTAGATCCCGGAGCCATCGCCATTTTTTCAAGCGTGCCACAAAGGCGACGCCGACACCGTCAAGGCGCTTCTCCGCGAGCTGGACTTGGAAGTGAACCAAGTCGACAACGTACATCCCATGCAATCTCTGTACTATTATTTCACAAGATGTCCAGGACGGATGCACGGGTCTCATGGCCGCCGCGCTGGCCGAATCCCTTGAGACCGTCGATCTCCTGCTCCAAGACGCACGCGTGCAGCTGAACGTTGCCGACAACGTCCGATGACTTCCACTTGCCACATCATTGACGGTGTTTTAGGAAGGCGATTCGGCCTTTATGATTGCTTGCGCGACTGGCAACCTCGCGATCGTCCAGCGTTTCCTCCAAGAACCCACCCTGGACATCAACCACACCAATTCGGTGGGCATGTTTTCATCCGTGTAATCTAATGGAACGATGACGTAGCGAGGCATGAGTGGCTTTGTCGTCGCGTGCATGGTTGGCCGCCAAGAAATAGTCAACCTCCTCAAGGACGAACCCAAGCTCAACCCGCAGCATCTCAGCATGGTACTCTTTTAATCCAATCCCAGCCTCCTGAGTATCACATAGGGTCTTTATTTCGCTGGCGTCGGTGGTCAAGTGGCCATTTTGGACATCCTGTTGGCCCTCCCCACCGTGGACGTTAACTTGAGCGACCCCGTACGTACTTTGTCGGCGTCGTGTATGACCCGAATCCTTATAGATGCACGGGAACACGGCACTTATCACCGCGAGCCAATTTGGCCACAAAGACGCCGTCGCGCGTTTGTTGGCCGAACCGATGGTCCAAGTGAACCACAAGAACAAAGTAGGGACAAATTTGGCCTCCTGTTTGACCAGTGCCATTCTTCTATCCTGTAGTATGGCGGTACTGCTTTCACGTCAGCCTGCGACAAGGGCCACAGCGATGTCGTGGCGCTCTTGATGGACCACCCCGAGTTCGACAAGGACGGTATGAGCGAGGGATTTTTGCCCGCGGTCGCGAATGGCCACGAAGCACTCGTCAAGACCTTGCTTGCGTTTCCTACGGTTAATGTGAACCACTCGATTCAGCCCCACGAGACCACTGTACGCCGCTTTCAACTGGGACGAATTTGCCCATAAAATGAGTAGGTGCATTTGACGGCGCTGACGCTCGCGGCCAGCAGTGGCTATGTTGGCATTGTCAAGGAATTGCTCCAGCGTGAGACGATCCAAGTGAACCCGACAGACGCTTCGTTTGCATCACCCTTGGTCCAAGCCAGCTACAACGGACACCTTGACGTCGTTTCGCTTCTCTTGGCCCACCCGGGGCTCGATGTGAACCAAACAAACGACGTACGTGACACTGCGGCGTCGATCGTGCCTGTCTCATGCGCGGAAGTTTAGTTTGAAAACAACGCATTGTACGCAGCGGTTGCCCACAACCACGTCGACGTGGCGTTGCGATTGCTCGAATGCGCCGATTTGGACATCCACCATGTCAACCAAGTCGGTTACCCCAATCAAAGTGATCCAGGTTAACGATTTCTGGCTTTAGGCTGGCCAAAATGCGTTTATGATTGCTGCCTGTTTGGACCAAGTCGCGGTCGTGGAAAAAATCCTGGCCAAGGACGGCGCTGGTTTCGATATCAACGCGTCGGATGCGGTACTGACGCTTCAACGTCGAGAATTCACACCCTTTCTTGACATAGGATGGCAAAACGGCCCTCCTTTTGGCTTGTGCCAAGGGTGCAACCCAAACCCTCCCGCTTGTGCTTGCCCACTCCAAGACGGATGTGAACCAAGCTGACAAGGTTTGCTCGTAGTGTATATGAATCCTTGATTTGTTTGGCTTAGAATGGCTCGACTGCGCTTTTGATTGCCTGTGCCACTGGCAACGCAACCGTGCTGCAGCAGCTTTTGGCGAGCGACCGCATCGACGTCAACATGGAGAGCGGGGTACGTAATCTTTGACTTTGTCAACCCTATTGTTGACTAATCATTGACGTAGGATGCCTCGACCGTTTTGTTTGGCGCGGCGCTCAATGGCGCCACGGACATGATCAAGCTCTTGCTCGAGGACGCGCGGTTGGATGTGAACCCCAAGGACAAGGTACACAACAAGAGAGGCACAACTTCAGCTTTCTCTAGCGCGGCAACACCGCTCTCATGGCGGCATGCCACACGAACCGCGCGGATGTCGTTGGTTTGCTGCTCACCCATCCGTCCATCGACACCAAAGCCACCAACACCGTACGTTGTCAACCAACTGACTAAATTGAAAGGGCAAATATAGGAGGGCAAAACGGCGTTGGAGATTGCAACGTCCAACTACTTTCAAAACGTCGTCGATGTGCTTGTGGCCCACCGTTAAATACATCGTCGTTCGTATAGAGTAACTTGTGTATTCGTGAAATATTCGATTGGAATCGCAAAAGTGCCTTGCCGTTGTTTCACTCCAAAGACCCAACTGCTATATTCTGGCAAAGCGCACCATTACATCCGAAACCAATTGCGCTGTTTGCCAATTTACAAACTACGTCGTAGCTCGCTGCTTCGCCGACTCGGTATTTCTTTGGTGTAACCTTTGAGGTTAGCAATAATGTTCTCCCCAAATATACTACAAACGAAGCGGTAACGTATGCGTGGAGTGTTGGCTTTGAGTGCAAAGCGTACCCGTGGGACCCATACTATTTACTTCACTGGATCCAATTTCGCTGCCAAGTCCCACAACGCGACGGCAGGCGTTTGTTGGTCGACGCAATGGCTCTCAACGTTACGCCGCGGCAGTCTTGCTTGCATTCGCCGAAGTGACCTTGATGGGGACACTTCCAATTTGTGAGATTGCATTCCGGATAATGTCCGGATACGATGAGCCCCGTGCCTGTTTGAAAAGCACACAACGATCGAGCACGCAACAGCCCACACGCCCGATCCACTTTTTGTTCTTCGTTGACTTTGAGAAGGAAAAAGTTCACGATGAGCTATTTCGAGTACTTGCCCGCGCAACAACCGGTCGGGAATACATCGCATCATAACGCTCATGGTCTTCACATAGGTGGAAGAACCAGAGGCATTGTTTGACGAGTCGGCCTCGTTCGTGATCCAAGCTGCCCATGAAGGCGATGCCGTGACACTCAAGACACTTCTTCGCAACGAGACATTTGCTAATGGAACGATCCACAAGGTACACCCATATCCTCTATTGTCTCAAAGGTGATAGGACATTCTCATGGGGCTCATCTTTGCCGCCGAAGAAGACCACGTTGACGCCATTCAAGTGTTCCATGAAGAAACCCATCCCCATGCCCAACTGCTTGAAATCGTGCGTCTATCTCTTTCTTTTCGCTCTCATGCGTTGGTGTCCACAGGCCTTTCTCGTCGCCTGTGCCAAGGGCTACATGTCCATCGTCGACTATCTCGTCGCCCAGGCCAACGTGAATGTGAATGTGACTGTGGGCGCCCTCGACGCCATGCGTGAAGACCCACCCGTGACTAGTCCTCTAGTCACACAACCCTACCCACACTCTTCTCATAGAGCGAATGGCAAGCCGCGCGGGCCGCAACCAAGTCGTATCGCGAGGACATGCGGGCGGAACTGCATGACAAGGGCGTCCAAGTCGCAGAATTGGTACGTTCGACAGCTCCAATGCCGCGGTTTCTCACTGGGACTATAGCCTAGCATGACGGGACTCTTCCTCGCGAGCATATTTGGCAACCATGTTGTCGTCGCCTTTCTCCTGTGCCAGCCCAACATCCAGCTCAACCAAACGACTTGGGTGCGACCGCCCAACTTTTGACACTCAAATTACATCCTTTGATTATTAGCCTAGCGCTGTGGCCTTGGTGTCGGCCTTGACCAACAACCACAAGGACGTGGCTCTGCTCTTGGTCGATGCACCAGGCGTGCAAATCAACCAAACCAATCAGGTGCGCATGCTTTAGACACAACATCATATCGTCAATCAGAATGGAGAAACTGCGTTGATGGCTGCGTGTTCGAAAAACGACACAACGGTCGTGCCACTGCTCTTGGCATCCGGGGCGAATGTGAATGCCGTCGACGCGGTGTGTCCTTTTGGATCCTCGAACCACGGGATTGTCACTGGCGAATGTGACTAGATGGGACGCACGCCCTTGATACATGCGTGCGAGAGGGGCGCGGAAGCGCCTGCGCTGCTGCTCCTGGAACACCCCGACGTGGACGTAAACGCCATCGACAAGGTCCACATTCATCGCTCACGTGCAATGTTGACGCAATCGGTATTACAGATGGGGCGAACGGCCTTGAGTATCGCCACGTACACGGACAATGTGTTTTTGCTCAAGCGGTTGATGGCGCACCGTCAAATTGACGTCCCACCGAGTGTAAGTTGTCTGCTCACATGCCATTATATTTCTTTGTTGGCAGGATGGCATGACAAAGTTGATGCACGCGTGCACGAACGGTGATGTCGGGGCTATTGACGCCATTCTCGCTGAATCCAAATCGATGCTAAATGTGACCAACTTTGTCGACCCGCATCACTTGGGCTTTACGGCGTTCATGTATGCTTGCCAGGCAGGACACTTGGCCACAGTCGCTCGGCTGCTCCAAGAACCGTCGTTGCAACTGAACCAGCGCAACAAGGTGCGATGTCTGCCGAGAATGCTATACATGAATTCGGCGAGCGTAGGCATTTGAAACGGGTTTTGTCCTTGCCTGCCGCATCGGTAGTGCTGAGATTGTTGATATTCTCTTGCAAGAACCACGCTTGGAGGAAGGCCAATTGGCCCAAGTAAGGTTGGCTGGGCCATATGTCATTTATTCTGTGAGTAGAGTTTGTTTTGGGCGAGCTGGAATGGATTTACACATATTGCCGAGCGGCTGCTATTTACGCCCGTGGATGTCAACGCTTCCATCTTCATCCCTGGCTTGGTACATCAATGCCCTCAATATAACCTTTCTTCAGATATCATTGTAGGATGACATGACCCGGCTCAAGTGTGTCATTCGATCGTCCAATCGAATTGGACGCACGAGTTTGCAAATGGCTTGTCGGCATGGCCACAAAGAGGTCGTGGCTCTTTTGCTAGCCCATCCTGACATTGACGTCAATGTCACCGATCCAGTATGCCTCGTCTTGTTGTCATTCCTTTACAGTTGTAGCTTGGAGTGACGCCGCTGATGACAGCATGCATGAAGAAAGACAAGGCACTTGCAGCGATGCTTTTGGACCATCCCAGCATCAAAATCAACCAAAAGGATTACGTCCGTCCATGCGTAATCAACCGTCTCCAACCTGAAAACATGAACTAGTCCAACCGCACGGCATTGGTCGTCGCGACTCAATTTGGCCAGATTGAAATCGTAAAACTCCTCTTGCAAGATGAACACATCGCTGCCAACATGGCTGACCACGTACGTCCTGCACTTCCATGCCTTGAACTTGACCATGGCAGATTGGGAATACGCCATTGATGCTCGCTTGCTGCAAAGGCAACGACACGATCGTTGCGCTTTTGTTGCAACACCCCAGTGTCGACCCCTGCGCTGCCAACGACGTACACCAAGTCGAGAGCTCCATGCATCATATGCATCGTCTAGGCCAACGAGACCCCGCTTAGTATCGCCATCTCGTGCGAATACGACCGTGTTGTCAAGATGCTCCTCACAGACAAGAACAAGTTTGTGTTTATGGCCTCGTGTGAATTCAACAACGCCGATAATGTTGCCAAACTACTCTACGAACGCTCGCTCGATCTCAACGAACTCAACGCGGTGCGCCATCCATCAACGATAGGTTTGATTCGATATCCATGGTAGGAAAGCAAGAGTGGCTTGATGCTGGCAGCTATCGCTGGCTCCATGGACGTTGTCGATGTCTTGCTCCAGGACCCAGCCGTGAACATCAACCTGCGCAATGCCGTGCGTATCAAATCAATGGGAACGTCGACGTTCGCTGACGGTATCACATTTTAGCAAGGCGACACGGCGTTCATTTTTGCCTGTGAGTACGGCAACGTCGACGTCGTGGCACAATTCTTGCAGCACCCTGAGCTCGAATTTGAGTACACGAAATCGGTGCGTCATAATGCTATTGATTCAATAAGGTTGAGGTTGACGTGGCTAGAGTGGCCTCTCGGCCTTTTTGTACGCGTGCCTCGAAGGCCAAGAACAAGTCGTGGCCCTTTTGGCCGAATCGGACATGATGGACGACGTCCACCTCCACAACGTACGGAGTTGGTTACTCGATTGTCGACTGACGATTCCAGGGGTTTGTGGCGGCGTGTGCACGAGGACATTTGAAACTTGTGAATTATTTCCTGAACTTCCACGACATCGACGTCAACTTTGGCTGCGTCGAGCTCTTTTGCTTTGCCGAATACACCAAAGCCATGTGCGACGAGGTAGTATATGTCATCGAGGCGGGCGATGTTCTTATATCGAGGGTAGCTCGAATGGCGCGAGTGGCACGACATGGTCGATCAACTTCGCGACAACCTCGTGGCCAACTTTTTGGCGTTGGGTGTGGAATTGCCTGAAGTGGTACCCCTTTCTCGTGCAGATCGACGGTTGAAGTGCTCACATATATTTCGTAGCCGGCCGTCACGGGCCTCTTTTTGGCGTGCATTGGCCGCCACGCTAATGTCGTGGCCAACTTGTTGGAGCAACCTGACATCCGCGTCAACTCGATCAAGGGGACTCTGGGTGTCCCGCTGGTCGCAGCCATCGCCAATTCGGACGAAGAAACGATCGATCTTTTGCTCGGGCATCCGGATGTCGTCGTGGACGAGCCCAATCTGGTTGGATGGATGGACGGGCGACGAACGTTGTTGACACTTCCTTTCATGTGTAGAAAGGTGACACGCCGCTCATCTTGGCAGCCGAAAAGAACCAAGTTGATTTGGTCAAACGACTCTTGAAGGCAGCTAATGTCGATGTGACCGCCGAAGATGTGGTCAGCCACTGGCATTGGCACGGCAATAACGACGATCGACTAGACTGGATCCACGGCCTTGATCCGCGCGTGCGCGGCTGGCGCGACCGCCGCGGTGAATTTGTTGCTTCGTTGCCGGGATTGCAATGTGAACCACGTGGACAAGGTGAGTGATGCTTTTCATTTCAGCCATCCATGGCCATACGTAATGCAGGAGGGCCGATCGGCACTGAGTATGGCGACGGCTGCCGGCGACTCTGATTTGCTCGAGGACATTTTGTCGCATCCAAACATGGACGTCCCAGACGAGGTACATGTCCTTGGATGGCTTGACTCCATTTGTCCGAGTAGACTGGTCGAACGGCGCTAATGGTGGCGTGTGCTGACGGCACAAACTCGGTCGTGGAAGAGTTGCTCCAACGGTCGCAAGTCGCTTTGAATGCCATCAACTTTACAGACAAGAGCCATATGGGTTACACGGCCTTGATGTACGCTTGCGAAGGCGGCCACGTGGATATTGTAAATCGCTTGATCGCACAGCCCAAACTTCGAGCATTTTACACCACATCGGTAAGCCATCTCTTGGTCGAATGTGACTGACTTGTTCAGGAGAATGACTCTGGCTTGGTTGTGGCTAGCCGCAACGGCCACACAGCCGTCGTGGTCCTCCTCCTGAGCAAGCCAGGCGCAGACGATGACGCGACCCTTGGCCATGTACGTTCACTTGAATCCCGTCAGGATTTGGTCGTGATCGCCGCAGCAGGCGCTCTTTTGGGCGAGCCGCAACGGACATGTCGATGTTGTCAACGTGCTCTTATCGACCTCAGTGGATGTGAACGGTTTTTATGATGAGCCACCAGAGGAGGTATTCAATGCTGTGGACATCCAATCGACTGAGAGTGCTCGCACAGGGAAATCGCTTCTCGGGACTCTTTCGAAAGGGACAAACGGCCTTGCAAGCCGCGTGTCGTCATCACCACACGTCCGTCGTGGCGCTGCTCCTCGCGCACGCCGACATTGACGTCAATGTGAAGGACGATGTAAGCCAGAGATGATTGGACATCATTGCATTTGGCATTGTAGGAAGGATTGACGCCTTTGATGAATGCCTGCTCTCGCGCGCCCGACGAGTTAATCGCGCTCCTCCTGCGCCACACCAAGTTAAACGTCAACATGATCGGGCCGGTTGGTTTGGTCCATCCATTGCAATGGTCGACTCATTCATCGATGGCTTAGGTTGGGGACACGGCCCTCGACATTGCAGTGCAAAGTGGGCGGTCGTCGATCGTCCAATTGCTGGTCCAGCATCCAGCCATCAATGTCAATATCGTCGACGATGTAAGTATACTTTGCAGCCCCATTTGGAAGGTGACGGACATGACAAGGCTGGCAATACTCCTTTGGTGCATGCTTGTCTCATGGGCGATCTTAAAGTCATGTCGGCGCTGACTCAGCACCCCAAGATCGACTTGGGTATCCAGAATAAGGTTTGATCTGGGACGGCGCTGGACTATAATTTGTGACCTTTTCTAGGCTGGGTCGACGGTTTTTACAATCGCCAGTATGATGGGCAAGCCTGAACTGAGACAATTTTTGCGTGCCAAGCAACGTGAGCTCAAGAAGAGACGCGGCGGCAAGGACGAGCATCCCAAAGATAGCTGTGCCGTCATGTAATGTGCATGATAAACTTCAACTTCAAATGATGGCATGAGTGTGTGCATTCGCGCGAAAACGACTGGCAAGGATATCCGGATAATGGAGTGGAGGGCAGAGTGAGGCGACGCGTGATTGGTCCATGTGACACGGTTCCGGATAACGCGATTCGCTCGCGCTGACAGCAGAGTCGTCTCCGCCGCCAGCGCGATCATCGAGAATGTGCCTCCGTCCGAACCATTTCCACCCGCAGCATGACCCGATCGAAGAGAACGCCGTATGTACCTTGTCATCGTGAGTTAGATCAACCCATGCGAATGCAGATGGAGGATGCCACGACGTTCGGCGACGGCGGCGTAGCAGAAGGAGAAGACGTCCAGCCAGTGCTCGACTTTCTCAATCAGCTCGACAATGCAGATCGAGCCGAGACTGACATCAACTTTGAAACCCAGGTAGCGTACTCTCTCTTGTCCTCTGTGTCTACACAGTGCCTTCACCTCATGTCGTGTAGCATGGCATGACGCCATTGATCTTTGTGTCGATTTCAGGCATGCATGGAAAACTTGAGCGGCTTCTTGCCGACCCGGCCCTTGACATCAACTACCGAAACAAGGTATAAATCGTCCTACTCGCGTTCATGACACGGTTGTGTCCAGTTTGAATGCAGTGCCGTGATCGCCGCATGCGAATCCAACCAGGTCGAAGTGGTCAAAGCATTGGCAGCTCAACCGTCGCTCCAACGCAGCGATTTGAACGCGGTATGCACTTGTTTCGACGAATGCACACATGAACGCAAGATTAGGGTTTTTGCTTGGCCTGTCGCGAAGGCCATGTTCCTGTGATCGAATATTTGCTCACGTGCGCGGATTTGAACCACGAATACGCCCTCCAAACCCACGACGACGACGTAAATTATGCACTGCTTTGCACATGTTTGATGTTCCATGTGGGTTATAGCATGTGTACACTGGGTTTGACAATGCCTGTGCCTACGACCGGCTCAACGTCATCAGTCTCCTCTTGGAACACTACAAGACCACGTCCCTTGCCTGCATCAAGGTTCGTTGCATTGTGAGGATGTATTCGACTTAGTGGACATGATTTGCAGGAATTGGTCGTGAGTGGCTTCAACATGGCATGTCGCATGGACCATGAGGACGTGGTTGAATTCCTCCTAAACCGAGACGAACTGGATAAAACGCTCATGAACCAAGTACGCCCATGAAAAGTCAGTCTCAATGACGTTGTTGCTGCCAGGGTTTCCACGAAGCCTGCGTGGGCGGAAGCCTCTCGATCGTCAAGACGTTGTTGACGCACCCTGAAGTTGATGTCAATTTTGGCGTCTCGCTCAACCAAGAGGACGCTGAAGAGATGGAAATGTTCCCCGTACGCTACAAGTGATGTACTCCCCCGCGTCGACTATTTGTCATTCTAGAATGGCGTCACGTCCTTCTTTCTTGCGTGCCAAGAAAACCACAAGCCTGTCGTCGCCCTCTTGCTCGACCACCCACAACTGGATCCTGTCCAAATCAGCTATGTAGGTTCATGGCATGGTTGCTGTCTGTCATGTCTTGGTAGGCGCTGTGTGCAGCGCAGGAAATGGATATGGTCGAATTGCTCTTGGCCCACCCGAATGCAAGTCTACACACGGGCGTGGTAGGGTTGACACCGTGTTTCAATTGCTCTGCACCACTTATTATTCCTAGGGTGGACTGCCGCCTCTTACGATTGCATGTGTGGACGGCCATCTCCCCAAACTCACGCGACTGCTGCAAGAGCCATCGATTGACGTCAACTACAAACATGACGTATGGCCGTGGCGTTGACTTTTGGTAACTTAATTGTCTAGAATGGCACGACCGCGTTTATGGTTGCGTGTGCCAATGGTTTTGTCGACGCAGCCAAGCAACTGCTGCTCCAGCCCAAGCTAGAGATGACTCTGACGAATCAGGTCCATTCGTTATCGTGATGAAACGGTTGACGTATTATTTATCGTCGCACCTGTAGCACGGGGCCAGTGTGATGAGCATCGCCGCGGAAGCGGGCCACTTGGACATTGTCGCATTGCTCCTCCAGTACCCGGCGTTCAACAACGCGACTGAAATCGGCGAGGTAGGCAACATCCCGCAAGGATATTTTATTTTATATGCTGACGCAGGCTCTGAGTGTTGCTTGTGCCCACGGCCAGGTGGAAGTGGTCGAGCATTTCCTCGACTACCCCGAGATCGATGCCAAGCAGCTCCAATTGGTGCAGCGAACAGAGGCGTTCAAATGTATCTGACACATGCTTAGGGTCTCTTCTTGGCATGCCAACAAGGATTCGGTGACGTCGTCGCGTGCTTGCTCCAATCGGCGCACCCTCTCGACATCAACGGCGCCGTGGACATCCCAGACCACGTACGAGATGCAAATTCATTGGACAAGGCATGTCACGTGTCTGACAGGGCAAAATGACGAGTCTCTTCGTCGCGGCAGGCAATGGACATGCCGATGTTCTCTCCAAGTTGTTGATGCAGCCGGGGATCAATGTCAATCGCGTTGACGGGGTAATGATTTGATTTCGTGGAAATCAATTGCCCGCATGGGCTGACGGATATCAAATAGACTGCCGACGTGCCGCTGGTCGAAGCTATGATTCATGACCTTCGTGACATTGCGGAGCTATTGGTGGCCCACCCGACGATAGACATTCATTGCAAAAACGCGGTAGGTCTATTGGAGTTGGCAAATATGAAACGAGAAACCAGGCGGGTGAGACGGCGTTGATCGTCGCTCGTATCAATAAGAACCGAGAACTGGAAGCGCTACTCGTGAGAAGCATCGACGGTCGCCAACAAGTACGTTGCTTGCTTGGAAGGTATTTATGAATGATGTTAATCGTTTGTCATGTAGAAACGTCGCAAGATGGACATGCAGACGGCCAACCACTAATTTATTGCACTTCAACTCACTCGAATTCTTGCCCGCTGGCTTTTGCACGACATCCTTTGACTCTGTGCGTCTGGTGTTGACTGGATTCAAGTGTCATGGGCCTTTGTGCCTCAGCACATTGCGCTCACAAGAACTAACAACGTACTCCGGGGTATTGACTCGAGATAGCGTCCATTCAGATGAAGTGAAAACGAGGGACATGAAACATGGAAGGTGAAGATTTTCTTCGAAAGAAATGTGCAAGCGTCCGTGGATTTGAGTGCGTGTGTTGGTTGTCAACGTCCTGCACAAATGCGCTGTTCGTGGGGGGAGCGTGGGTGGAGGGAAAAATATAGACGTGCTTTTGCTCCACACCTCTTTGAGACAAGCGATGAAATATCCCGACCAGAAAACATTGATTTTGGGTTGCTTGGCTGGCTTTCGTGGCTTTTAGCAAGGCTTGTTTCATCCGTGGAAGGGAGAATGCATTTGGTCCCCCATTAAATTTCTGCCTCGAATGATTTTCCATTCCTGCCAATCCCTCCTTCGGCGACCTATTATGTTTATCAAAGACGGAGCTGTGGACTCAAGCACCAGTGGATTTAATTGTTTGTACTCTCCACGCCCACGGCACATCAACTTGGATGACTAGAGACTGAGATATTCCAACTCTTCAGCGCTCAGAATATACTTAATGAACTTGAGCGTACAAGCACATTATGAGCGACAGTGTAATGTGTTCAGGCTCGATACAATTGTCAGTATAGTTGAAAAGCAGTGCTCCGCATAACGTTTATCCGGATGAAACTCAAGATAGTCGAACAACTCCAAAATATGAAACATATTTCGTCGCCGTTCCTCACGATTTCAAAGTTTCTCCGGCGTCACCTTGTGCAACATTATCCGAACCCCTTCAACTTGAAGACGAACGACACATGCCCACAACGACCGTGCCCACGACATGCATAGACAGATGCTGCCCGCCTCCATGGAGCCGCCATCTTTTATGCAAATACCTGGCCAAGAGAGTGCCATTTCACCATACAAACTTGCATGAACTGGCATCACCGCCTCCCAGGATTGCTTGGATCGCACCATATGACACGTCCGTTTTCGCTGATTCATCCGGATACGACAAGGTTACCCATGGACGTGTGCCACGATCGGGCTGGATTTTTCGGCCCCTGGCTACAGAGACCACCTCTGGGGCACGTGGATTTATTTTCCATTTTCAGACTTTATCGCCCCCATGCCCTTTGAGCTTCCCTTCACATTGCCCACCTACTCGGCAACCGAGCTCTTGTCCCTCTCGCCACCGCCCCAGCCATTCAAAAAATGTTTCTTCCACGCGTGCGACCACCCCGTGGTTCCCAACACGTGGAAATGCATGTATCATCGCCACCGCGCCCGGTGTCTCGTCGACCAATGCCGCAACCAAGTGTACGCTCGGAAACTTTGCGCCCGCCACGGGGGCAAGAAGCAGTGCCAAGTCGATGGCTGCCAGCTTCGGGCCCGCCTTGGCAGCGTCTGCTACACCCACGGCGCCTCCAAGAAGTCTTGCACGACCGACGGATGCGAGAAACCCGCCCACGCGCGGGGGAAATGTGTGCGCCACGGAGGCGGCCGCAAATGCAAACTCGAGGGCTGCCAGGCCCATGCACGCACGGGTGGCCTCTGCAGGCGGCATCAGCACCATTTCCGCCAAGACGACGAGCAAGACGACGACGCGTCGAGCGACAGCAGTTGCAGCGGTAACTTGCAGACAACAGCGCCAGTGCAAAAGGTTGATGCGATGGAAATGGATTGGACACATTTTGTACAAGCCATGGACCTGAGAGAGCCCGTCGAGACCACGGCCCAGGACGACGCCATGCACAGTGAAATTATGGATATTTTAGTCGAGTTGTAAGTGGAATGAGTTTGACGATTTACAAAACAGTATTTATTATTTTGCCATTCTGGAGCTGACACAAACGTGTTATTGGCGAAAAGAATCACAGTGAATCAAAAAAGAATATGTACATACTACGTAGTACAGCAAAAAACAATATGTATACTTCGAATTACTCTCGGAGTATCTTGTCTGTTCAATTCCAAATTGGCGTTGATGGAGCGATTTTTCCGAAATACTTCGAAGTGTTGACCAATTTTGTCACGAGATTTGGTTGTTTTGAAAGGCAGTCACGAAAGTGTTTACTAAGTAGTACTTCGAAGCGACATACAATAGATCTAAGTATCACATTGTGGCACTGGATATACCATAGTTAAGCGCTTCACTAACTGTGTCATATATTTTGTTCGATGAAGTTATTCGATGAAGTATGTATTGGAGAGTTCAATTGGAAATGACAGGATTATTTCGAAATGATCTTGTGACTGACTCAAGATTCCCAGCATGCATTCACTCCGGAGTGCACCTCACTCCAGAGAGGTCAAAATAAATGTTGACAGGCTAAGTCACATATTACGGTGTTTTTTGTATGGAAGGTGGGGTCATTATATGACAAATTATTATGAAATGTCATGTTTAGGCACAAATGGAGATTTGTTGTAGAATCTGCGTGTTTTGTGTGTTGCCGAAAACGACGACTGACTGATGCAATATGGACCATGAGAAAGTCCCATGGAGAGGGTTACGACCGAGGCAATAATTTCGTTGTGCAATCTAGCGCTTCCCCTCTCGAAGGCAAACAATTTCTTTCTCTATATCGCTCATGGAGCAATGTTGTAGAAACTGAGTCAACCAATCAGAAATCGCGAACATTTGTGATCACCACTGTCATTTCCGATTGGAAGGAGCTGTGATAGTTTACTCAATCATCTATTATATTACTCTGTCATTTGGAAATTAGACGACCTCAAAAAAATACATTCAGTAATATCATTTCCAAGCAGTATTTTAAAAGTTAATTGATCATTTTAGATTGCAGTATACTTCGAAGTAGTAACCCTTCATAGATGATAAAAATGATCAATTCTCCATTAGACATCTGGACAATATATTTATCTTCGATCGAATCTTCGATCAATTGGGATTGGTTGAATGCCAAGTCTGGGCTGAAAGCGCAATAACTGACGTAAACAATCCAAGCAAGAATTTATTTTACTTGCCCTTCAGCATTGTGCTGCTCAGGTGACTCTTTGTGAAGTATTCGTGTGAGCCATTCATTTGCAATGGACTTTCATTGTGCTTTCGTATGAAACTGAACTTTGGAAACTGATGAAGTTTGGGAACCTGCAAAACTTGGATTCC
Source organism: Aphanomyces stellatus (assembly GCA_009835185.1). Classification (NCBI taxonomy): domain Eukaryota; phylum Oomycota; class Saprolegniomycetes; order Saprolegniales; family Verrucalvaceae; genus Aphanomyces; species Aphanomyces stellatus. The sequence goes on along the minus strand of VJMH01007011.1, from coordinate 25,031 downwards.
AAAATTGCAGTTGCGGCGTCCTGTGTTTCGTCCTGTGTTCCAGATCTGCTGCTTGAGGTCAGATCTGGCAGATTTCAATTTATTCAACTTTTTCCGGGCTGACAGATCTGTCAAAGCTGCCAACACCAATGGAATTTGAACAACATTTGAACCCTGAATTGCAGCATTCCATGAAGAATTATGTAGTGCGCAAATCAGTGCATTGTGGCATTGCCTCGAGAAGCTGCAGGGTGTATATCACAATATCATGTGAGTTTGGGAAATACTGCAACTCCATAAGTGGAAATTGAACTGAAAATACAAGGAAAAGGTTATTCACGTGTAGTTTTTGGACAGATTTCACAATATATATGTATGACACGCAAAATCCATGCGATGCTTCGATGATTCCTGTTTTGGCGCCATCACAATTCGAAACGGAGCTGGTGATTCACAGCCTCAATACTTTTCCTGGTTGGATCGTTGAAATTTTGCGCATCTGAATCTCAAAGATTCAGGCATGATCAACATATTTGTGTTTCAAGCTTGCCCACACAAGTTACAAACTGCGTTGTCGATGTTTCGCGACCGCACATCAGAATCAGAAAAAAACTCCCACACAAATTGTTGATTTTGGACACATGTTATTTTACTCCACGGTGGGCTCGCCTTCGCAATGGTTGAGCGAGTGGCTGTCTCTCAAGATGTTGTGCTCTCGACCCCTGAGCTGGTGCACGCAATTTGTTCTTATCAACCCGGTATCCCGGAAGACTTTCTCGTGTTTCAGAGCATCTTCTCCAGCAGCGTGTTTTACCACAACGCGGACGAAGTGAATCCAATCATGGAGTCGTGGCTGGCAAAGTACGGCCTCGTCGGCATCCCTCTCTTGGTCAAAGGCGTCTTGCACTACGCAGCCGATCACGGTCGCGTTGACATCCTGCAGCTCCTGCACACGAAAATGTACGACCTCGACTCGTCGAGCATTCTCTTCGAGCTGGCGGCCGCCAAAGGCCATTTGACTGTCGTGGAATTCCTGGCCAGCGTTTTCTATCGGAAATATCGTCTTGATAAAGCCGCCCAAGTCGCCCTCGATGGCGGACACACGCCCATTTTGCAATTCATGCTGCGATGGCACAACTGGGGCCGTGCCGAGTGGATCACGGACGAAGATGTACAATGCGCAATCCAAGACCACCAAGCAGAGGCACTCGAATTTGTCCTGACCGTTTGGTTTCCCGCAGTCAATCCTACCATGACGGCGCGGGCGCTGCCCAAAGTGTTGGACCAAGCCGCGCGGGCGGGCAAGCTGGTTTTTGCGCGGCGCACTTGCAAGCCAGTGACCCGCATGCGATTCTCGCCGCCTTTGTCTCGTGGCGCGAGATGGACAGTCTTCTCGAGTTCCTCGAAGATGACATGGATGTGTCTGTGGAGAAATTGGCGGCGTTGGTGACCAGGTCCACGTCCCGGCGCGACGCAGATGTGTGCTCGTCTTTCGCGATCCTATTTGCCAAACTGACGGCTTTGAAGCCAGGTGGTGCCTCGCGGCGCGATGCTGCGACGCAGTGCCTCGTCCATGCTTCACGCAGTTGTCGATTCTCGCTCATGCGCTGGTTGGTTGAAGATCTGCCCATAGATCCCTATTGACGCCTACGACGTCCTGAGTTCCGCCTTGTGTGGCCAAGCCATGCCAGAGAGCACGTCTTGGCAGCATGACGACGACTGGAAACGCACCCAAATGTTTCTCGACACGTACAACGTGACGTTCCATCGCCCACTGATGCTGAGTGTCTTGGCCGCATATGTGGAAAACGCCAAACACATTGATTGGGCCGCCATGAAAACCAATGTTGATTCGCTCGTCACGTATTGCGTCGCCAGGTTCATTAAGAACCTGGCCAAAGAAGAAGACGGTGGCGACGCGGCCGTTTTGGGTCGCATCGTTCAGTATATGCTCGTCATCACGACCAATCCGCCCCGTGTCGCCCTGCTTCGCAAAGTGTGCAAAATCTGGGGCGAGTTGGCCGAGGATGATGCAGCCAAGTCGGCCAAGCGGAAAATCGAGCGCGAAATGTTGGAGGAAGCCACGGCGGCACATCGGACCAAATGGATCCAGTGGTTGGTTCAAGAGACGACCGGCGGCTCAAATTAAGAGGCAAGGCTGCGGTGTCAGTACAGTCAGTACAAGCAACTTTGATATCGTAAGAAAGTTGAGTTGAGCGACAGGGCCATGAAACATTTCGGTACAGGAAACGAGTTCGTGGGAAATCAATCACATTTGGGACATTGAGCATCAAGTACTCCCGAACAGGTAATGTTTCTTGGATGCGTTTGTGTTCAACGGCTTGGAATCCTATCGAAAATGATGTTGCAAATTTATACAAAGTGATGTTGTGGGGGTACTGCACTGATTGATTGCAGGGCAAGGACGGTTCGAGTATGCCAACAATATTCCTCCTGCCAAGGGTATTTCTCAGGATGGGCCAATATTTATCAAAATCGGCCAACGACCACTCTTGCCAAAATATTTTAATTAGCCTTCGGCTATCGCATCTCATTGGCTGAAATAACAGAGCAAGTCGACCAGTCATGACCATGGTCCTTCCCGTGTTCTCTCTCACACTCGCAGGAGACCCACATCGAGGAGCACTGTGACTTCTGCGAATGGGGATACTCCTCGCTGTGGGTCTCCTGCGTGCGTGAGAGAGAACACGGGAAGGACCATGGTCATGACTGGTCGACTTGCTCTGTTATTTCAGCCAATGAGATGCGATAGCCGAAGGCCAATTAAAATATTTTGGCAAGAGTGGTCGTTGGCCGATTTTGATAAATATTGGCCCTCCCTGAGAATTAATTACCCTTCCAACCAAACTGTCATTGTAGTGGTCGCAGGTACTCGCTGTTTGCTGGAGAATTCAAGAGTGATTTTTTTTAGTGTATCGAGCGGTGTACCACTCTGGATCATATTGTGCTCACCAAAATGGCTTGTTGTATAAAATATAGAATTATACTATTTTTGAATACAAATGATAAGTGTAATATATTTTCTATTTAATATGGGATTTTATTCCTGAATTTTATTCGGACATCTTTCAAAATAACTCACCATCTAAAATGTATCGCCACCAAAGCTGAAATTGCTTGGTTAGTTATTCTAAGCTTTACGGTATGGATCGTTCTCCTTCAGCTACTGGATGAGAACTAGTTTACTTCTATAAAATAATATTCCTCTCCGCCATTTCTATCTTAGCCCCATGCATCTACGAACAGCCATTATCCTATATATTAATACGTTCGCTTCGACCCACACACAAAGTCCAACTGATCGACGTCATTCCACAATCGATCCACGACAAATTGTTGTGTGACATTACAGTTTCTTTGTGCAGATGGCGACGTGCGATCGGTGGATTGTGCATTCGGTGGCCCAGTCCTCGATCGCCACAAGTAAACGACTATGAATCTCTGTGTGGGTTTCGATCGCCTCGTTGATTCAGTTCGCGAATGATTGAAACAAAATTTAACAGTCCACAGCCTCCCGTTATGGTTTGTTGCATGTTCTGTGATGGGCTGACTGGCCCTGTTAACTACTGGATTCGACGACAGCAAAATATTCTCTGTCGAACGCCGAAAAGTGTAACGATATATATATCCCGTCGAACGTCGAGGAGTGACGTAGTGACGTGAGATGTAATCCACTGTCGAGCGTCGAGAAGTAAAAGATGTTTTGCTGTCGATGCCAATCATCCACATCCAACGGTATTCTATATAGCCTGGCGACACCCTAAAACGATATACATGTATTGATAAAATTCTAGATATCTCGAGATATCGTGTTCATGTCATTTGAGCAGGTGCTTGTATTGGGCGACAATTCGCGAATTCTATTCAAACAAGAATAGCGCCGCGCATCCGTCGACATATTATACAACGAATTATTTCCGCCCATCGCGTTGCCGATTGTGCGGTGTCTCTTGCACAGGTTATGCCGTCGCAAGTGGTGGCTGTGGCTGGTTGAACCAACCCCAACGGGTCCAATTTGCTGGATAATTGTGCACTTCATTCTTCCTTTTGTGTCCCCAAGGTCAAGTCATGGGCACAGCCCCATCCATGCGCCCCGTTCAAACCATCGTGTATGCTGGCACTGGCATCTGCAGCATCGACGGCGCGAGCGCTGCTCAGATCTATTGCGACCCTGCTCTCAGCAACAGGACCAAACCGCTCGGCGCTTGGGACGGCGACACAGCCATTTGCTCTGTCACGCAAAGCCAATTCAACGTCATCGAGTGCATTCGCATGACCGGTTCATGGCAGCCGATCAACAACAACGACTCCATCAACAAGTCAAATAATTCTACCGTTGAAGGGAAATAATCATTGAATGAACTCCACGATATCCATCCCATCCGTTGTTGCGTTTGATGGGTCCTTGTTGGTAGGTCATTCAGAAATTACAATTGCAATGTCCAGCTAAGGCAAGAAATAGAATACTGCTTTTTGGAGGAGTTCACTATCATTGCCTTGCGAATCTCTTCCTGCACAAGAGTTAGCAATGTGAACGTGTCGAAACGCAATTGATGCCGCCATCATTGAATAGACACAATCTGTTTCTGGCACTTCACCGAACTATTATAATGCAGATGTGCAACATATAGGCTCTATTGTTTTCTTTTGCAGTAATAGCCACATGAAGCACTTTGACACTTCGAAACCACTTTATACGCATAGATATGTCCATTTACATTGCGAATATGTTCATATACACTTCTGTCGGGGGATATGGGCTCCCACACAAGCTCTTGAAACACCGATTCTATGGATTGCTGTTACGTCTCCTAGCAGCTCGTGGCGTACGACTGGGTTCCTAAACTTTCGCGGAGGGCTCGAATGAAGCCTCTTTCGCAACTGCGCTGCCACTAGTACGCTCTATCTCCTTCGTGGGCTAAGTTAGGACTCGTTGTTCGCGGCGGTGGTCGATTGATCTACCTTGAGCCGATGCATTGGATGTTCCTCTTTAAATGAATAATGCTAGTCATATTTATCAAATTACACATGTATTTATTTATAGAATTCATAGTAAATCCAAGTTATTATCTGAATAAAAATTCAAAGCATTAAATTTCACTCTCCAGGTATGTGATCTCAGGGTCCAATACAAAAGCTTATATATTTGAAAACAAGCAGTATACTTTATCCAAGTGAAAAGCATACAAGAACCAGAGTAGTACGTATTACTACGTAGTACATTACGATATTTGCTGTGTACTCCGGAGTGTGTCGATGTTCTTTGAGGACCCCAAAAGTTAATGTCTTCATAGTTAGTTAGAACTTCGAAGTATGAGGGATTGCCACAATTGCAAGTGATTATTTCCATAGAACTATGAATTCCGACGAAACTCTCTGGGTGTTGGTGCATGGATGGCTGCTGGTTTGTATTTGTTCCATCAGTGGTTGACCCAAGTTGAACTCAATGACATCTGGAAACTATTATCCCACAACTGTCGCTTTTGCCCGAGGCGCGCGCTTCGCGTGAACAAATTCCACATCGCAAGCATGTTGCTCAGCTCGAACCGACATCGTTATGTTCCTTGTTGTATGTACGTGCTTCACGGTGTATGCCTTCATACTGAATATCGGAAAAGCCAATGTGCAATCATCATTTTGCAGGCATGGACGGATGTTTGAATCCATCACCCTCGCTGTCATCCGCACCCATGGCCTTCTGATGAGTGCAACACATTCCCGCGGGGGCGAAATGCCCGCGGATTGATTTAAACTAACAAGGCACACTGCCCTGCCCTGCTGTCATGCGACGTCCCATGTCGACTGATTTACCGTTTACTCCTCGTGGACGACGAATGTGTGGCTTGTCAGTAGCATTCAAAGTGTTCGTTCTCCTCTCCGCAATTTTCGGCCAACCATTTCATGTCAAGTTGTCGTGGACATGACATGTGTTTCAACAGTTCAAATTTTCTGTGGATGCGTCTTCATTCTGCCACTAGTTTTTATTCTTTGTTTTGCCTCGCCACGTTCAAGTCATGGGCAACAAAGGTAGCAAACTTCCTTCCGCAATGCTCCCCGTTCAAACCATCGTGTACTCCACCTCGGGCATCTGCAACATCGATGGAGTGCCCACTGCCCAGCGATTCTGTGATCCTGCTTTCAGCAACAAGACTCAATCGCTCGGCGCTTGGGATAGCGAAACGTACATTTGCTCCATCACGCAAAGCCAATTCAACGCGATCAACTGCCTCGATTTGAATGGCTCGTGGCAACCGCTCGAATGAAGCCATGCAGCCAATACCAATAACATAACCTTCAAGAACTATCGTTGGTGATAAGTTTATTCATTTGTTTTTTGCCAATGACTTATTTGTTATCTTCTTCATCACCGCTATTTGGCCGTCTGTGTGCAAACACATCCAGTACATTGGCGCACTGGTTTTTGGACGGCGACAACTGCATTTGCTTCATCAACGGGGCCAAGGTCGCATCCGACATGTGCGATGTTGGGAATGTCAAATCTGGTTTGGGAAAGCCAGGTTTGTGGAACGAGGTCAACTTCCATTCGATGGCCAAGGACTAAATGGAACGTGGCAGCCCATCGCTCTGGACATCAAGAAAGCAACCAAAACAAGTGCCGCCGACGACAGTTAATTGACATACAAGTTATCGAATCATCAACCAATTGATTGGGGCTGTGAACTAGATAGCCGAGATTGGATGTAAATGATACCATATACAAGAATCGGTCCTGCTCAGTTTAACTTTTACTAGTAGTTGGGTTAACAAGAATGAATGAAAACAGGAATTTTACACCGTTAAACTGTAACATTTGACAAATACATCGATACTTTGAAATGCGTTGCTTTGCAAGAGGCAGCTTCAAAGCGAGGTACAGATTTAGTCATGTCAAAAAATCTACTCGGCCCTTTTACATTGACAAAAGAAAAATTGAAGTGACAAATCGAAGCTCAAGGGACATGGCTACCCCGAGTCCCCTAGAGCTAACTCGCTCTCGCCAAATTTCAACACTCATTTCGACGTCATCAAACAAAACGACTCTTCAAAGGGAAGTGCGTGGTTCATGTTAAAATTACTTTTTCATGGCGTCAAAGAGAGCTTTGGTCGCCGGGTGGTTCTCCGTGTCGATCAGCATCTCGGCCGTTTTGTTGTCCTAGGAAGCCATTGTAAATATTATTTGAGATTCACGAGTGCCTTGTTTTTCAGGTTGACGTCAATGAAGGGATATTTCAAGAGCAGCGCCACAGTGTGAGCGTAGCCTCCAATACACGCAATCATGAGAGGCGTGTAGCCATCCTAGGAATTGTTTCGATTCAGCAACCGGTAGCACTCCTTGAATACAATCCCAACACACCGGATTTTGGTAGTTGACGTCCACAGTAGGTTGGGCCAACAACAAGGCCACGACTTTGGTCGAGCCATTGCCAGCCGCGGCAAGCAGAGCTGTCTCACCCAGCTAGGAAAGAAATATAAAAAAATGACAATCGTCGCTGGTGAACCCACCACATCGACAGCGTTGATGTCAACGGGTGTGGATTTGAGCAGCAGGGCAACGACGCCCGACGCATTCGATGCACAGGCACCAACAAATGGCGTCACACCCGCCTATTCCATTCGGTTTGAACTCATCTGACGCAAGGACCTGGTATTGCCGTACCTTGATACAGCGAGTAGAGTCGATGGACGGGGTGTTCAAGAGCAGTTCAACCAACGTGGTCGAGTTGGATTCACACGCGTCAAAGAATAACGTGTGACCCGACTATTTCAGTACGATTGTTCGGATGAATGTGGTTTGGGAATACATACTTCAAACTCTTGATTCAAATCAAAGCAACCATGAGCCAATAAGTGAATCACAACGTCTTCCCGTTCGCCATTGTAGGCCATTATCAGACCCTACTCACAGTGTTAGATCCCATCAACGAGACAATGTGTATCAACGTCGACAAAAATTTCGAAATCCATCTTGGGATGGTCCAAAAGCAGCTGCACAACGTCTGTGTGCCCTGCCAAACACGCGACGCCAAATGCCGTCGCATCGTCCTGCATATAAATATATCATTCAAGAAGCTCATGAATATCGCACCGAGTTAAGCAAGGCAATGTCCGTGCGTGGATCGTCGAGGAGGAGCTTGACGATGTCGAGAAAGCCACTCGAACACGCCATCATGAGCGCAAATGTGTCGTCCTGTCAGTTGACTTGACTTTATTTGTGACGTCATTGCTACCTCAAGAATGGCATTCACATCCAACTGTGGCACTTGAAGGAATCGCTCGACTTTGTCTGCCGTGCCTTCTGTGCACGCATACACCAACGGTGTAATGGTCGACTAGAAATACGTCCATGAATTGAAATATTTGTTTGGCCACGTACAACGCCGATCGCATTCACATCGGTCGCAGGATGGGCTAAAATCAATTCGACAATGTCCATGTTGTGTGTCATGGACAATCCCTGGATCGTCAATTATGCTAAAACCCGAGCAAAGTTGTGTACGAGGGACAATTGAGTCGTGTCGAAATGGGGGTGTTGAATCAAGAGCGACACAATGTCGACGTAATTCTCCGAGCACGCGGCGCAAAAGACACCCAAACCATTCTACGAGATTATGACAATTGAGACATGGCGACCAACGTACGGGAAACAGTTCCAGATCGTCTTGGTCCAATTCCGTGTTCGTTTTGTTCACATTAACATCGGCATGATCGAGCAGATACGCAGCGACAACGGCGCGGCCCTCGACGCAAGCATCGTAAAAGCCCTACCATAGTTTGAGACACTCTTGTCCAGTAGCTGGGTTCTTTGCACGGTGCTCAGTTGATCCACAGTCATCTCATCCAACTTAAAAAGCATCTGGACGATTTCCAGTTGATCCATTTTACATGCTGCGACAAAGCCATCGTGGACAAAAGCCTAGGTGGTTGGCGTGTAAGGAGTATATCTCGAGAGAGAATTGTACTCCTCGGGTCTCGACATCGTCGTGGTGCGTGAGAAAGACAGACACAATGTCCATGTGCCCTTCGCGGCATGCCATGGCGAACGAACTGGTGCCATGCTGCATATTTATGACGAATCACGCCTCAACGAGATGACGTACGGCGTTGACCATGGACGAGTCGAGCTCTGGTTGTTCCAGGAGGAGTTTGACAACTTCGAGGTGTCCCATAGAGGACGCAACCATGAGCGCCGTCACGCCATTCTACACATGCATCCGCATGAATATGGCGGAAAGCAGTTCTGTACCTCGCTTTGGTAGTTGACGTCCAACTTGGTTTCGAGCAAGAGGCGAGAGACGACCGCGATATTGCCACATGCACTCGCAAAGATGAACGGCGTCAATCCATCCTAGCACATCCTTGAGAGATGCGACAATGGAGAAGAGCCACGCACATGGTTTTCAAAATTCACGTCCACGCCAGGCAACGAGAGCAAGAACTCGATCACCTCCAGTACGTCTGTGACCACAAGACCCTACACGACAGTCTTCAGGCTTGCGACCCTCGCGCTGGGTCCCTACTCGATTAAGCTCGGCGTCATTGACGAGCGCCCGCACACGAGTCATTTCTCCGTCGACGCATGCCGCGAGGAAGGGCGAGTGTTGGACGGCAGGCTCTTCGGCCTATGAAGACCATGCGTATGAAGACTCTACCAGGAGAGACATGCAGCGGGAGGAATAAAGTGTATACCGGTTCTTCAGGCTCCTGAGCAGCGATGGTCACTGTCGATTTGAGGCACATTTGACGTCGTTGTGATGCACGCTCGAAATAAAATTTAAAACAGTGTGAAGCAATGTGCAAAACACGGCGATGGGAAAAACACGTTGGAAATCATGTCAACCGCGATTCTTTACCATCATCCGGATGATGCATACCTTCTTGTATGTATCATTACCATAATCCGGATAGCAAACCTTTGTTTTGCCCAGTAAATGGGTTTTGCCCAACATAATATCGCCAACGACGACGACGACACAACGACGAATACCCGTCGAGTGGCAATGAAGAGCACCATCAAATGTATTATCGCGCGCGACTGCTGCCAAACGTACCTTTGAGTCGCTTGGGCGAATGTGTGTGCGGCGTACTGTCGTCGGCCACACAGTCCGTTCGCCGCTTGCCGTTCTGCATGACCAGTTGCGGCGACGGATGAACGATCCATGCCGGCAGCTGCGCCTTGCGGACGTAGTGCACTTGCAGGTCCATGTCGTTGGTGCGCTGGAGCCAACCGTCGAGAATCGCCGCGAATTCCTGAATGGCCAGCGTGAAGTCGATGCTAAAGCGCTGGACATTCTCTGGCAGGTGGAACGCAAGCCCGACAAAGCAGCACGCCGACGTCTCTTCGTCCGGAATGTCAAAGAACCGGGCAAACGGCGCGATTTCCACGTCGTTCATTTGCTCCAACCTACGCATTCCGCCCAATCCCATCTCGACATCTCAAACAGCAACGCACCGGCCAAAGAGCGTGCGGAGACGGGATTCAACCCAGCCAAACCACGCGGGGAAGTGCGGCGCGTCGGCGGTGATGTCAATGCGCAAGAAATGTTCCCAGCTACGACAACACATGAATCCACAAACGACATCACGAACTTGGTGGCCAGCAGGGTCCAAGTGGCGAAGAAGGGGTCGGGTGGGGCGGGGCGGACGACGTACCGAGCAAAGAAATTCGATTCCGAAAACAAATCTTCCCACGGAAGACTCTACAATGAGGCACACAACGACCCCGTCCTGTCAATGCGCTCCCAATAACCACAAACCTGCAATTCAATGTCGACGCAGGTCGTGGCCGCGAGTCGGAATTCCGCCTGCATGAGTGCGAGCGTGCAGTCCAAGACATTGTACGACGAGTTCATGGCGGGGTACGCTGGCGTGATGATCGGCATGAGGTGGAGGCGGTCCCGCGGATTTAATTTGGGGTTCCATGCCTTGGCGACAACATCAAATCCAAAACAACGTGGGATGAAACCAACGCCACCTGCAAATTCAATTCCAAGTGCGCGCTCACGTCGTCGATCAAATTGTTGAGCAAAATCGGGTTCGGCCAGATCCATTGGTGGTAGACGCGGAAGAATTTCGTCAAGAGTGTCCCTGGGAGACATAAACCATCGGATGACAAAGGTAGCTTGTCAAGCGTACCAGCCAGCGATTGGGGGTAGAGTTGGCATACCCTGGCAACTAAAATAGCCCAGTTGACGCCCCCCAGGAAGCCCAACACATTCGAGTAGATTCCGCGCATCTAGTAAAGAGTGTCAACTATCGCAATGCCAACCAAGACGTACCCTGGCCCAGTGCTTGACCGCCACGAGCGTGATGCGAAATTGATCCACGTTTGGCACGAGTTGCAAGAGCATTTCCGCGACGCGGCACCCGTTCAAGCTACGAACCTAGAACCATGTCATAAGGCCGAAGAAAACGGGGCGTCGAGGCATGATGGAACGTACTCCTTGTTCGTCGACGTCCACCAAATACTTGGTGTCGAGCAAATCAATGTCGGCGGGGACATACGCGACGTCAATCGTGGCGAAGAGAAGGTCGATCGCGATCTCCGAAACTTTGAATTTGATCACCGGCACGTAGGCGTCCGGAATCGACTGGATCGACGTCACCTGGGCCTGCTGCTTCAACATGGACGGAAAGGACGAGAAGAACGCGGCGCGGGAGCAATGACGAGGTGCAAGGCAGAGCGTGTCGATGTCGGCTTCAGGACTGTGGACGCCCAAACGATAGGATCCAAAAGTGCGCAATTGCGTGAATTGCACTGCGACGGAGTCCAGGCCGCGTTTCGCTGCTTCTTGCTGCGCCCACTGCTCGGTCCATTCCCCAACGAGATTGAGAACGCCCTCTCGTTTTTGGCCGCCTTCAACGCTTTCGTACAAGTTCCATTGTCTATGAAGTGGAAGAACAGGAATGAGTCCCTTCCTTCGGTTCCGTCTCGTACTTGAGGGTGTCCGTGAGAGATGCTGTGATCTGATGATCCATTGACGTCGGGGCTGCCTAGATAGAATGTTGGATTCCATCGTCGCATTCGTAAGCAGCAGTCCGTGACCTACCAAGGAGATCGGCGGCGTGATCCCATTGTTCCCGTTGTGCAACATCATCACGTGCTGCGATTTATTGGTGGGAAGGATATTTCACTCGGAAGAAAAATCCCTGACTTTAGTGACTGTACTTCAATTGTTTTAGAAGCACTGTAGCTATTTTTATCATCAATAATGTCAATGTTACAAAAGCGAGGTGTTCGAGTCAGACCAAGGCTGCATTTGCTCGCACTAACAAAATGCACGTCATTTCTGAATACAGTAAAATTGTGCCATCATCGTTTCAACAAATGCGTATTGCCTGTCATCTACCCGTCCAAGCATACAGTACAGTAGCATTGCTGAACGACGCTACGATTGGAAAGAGAACGCCGTCCTTGGGGTTCACTCCGTCAAATGCCTTCCCGAGGTCGACGCCATTCTGCTCAAAACGAACACATCCGCCGACGATGCGGGCCGTGAGCACATCCCCACGACGAAATCCTCGCTTTTGGTACGGCACTGTGCATTGAGTCACCTCGGTGCCCACTTGTCCCGTTGTGAGATGGAGGTAATAGCCTTGCGGTGGATTGCCGAGGTTGAAGGTTTCTGCTTCCGGGTTCCACTGGAAGCCTTGTGCACGCGGTGCAAAGCCAATGTACGTCCCATTCCCACACAGCAAGGAGGCGTCTTGCTGGCCAAATGAAAACACACCATCCCCGTTGCCATGGGCCGTGCTCGAACCTAGAAACGGCGTTGAAGGAGGAGAAGGCGCCTGCTCATCATCTACGAGACAGACCGAATGCAATTCATTTTTTCAAGGGTGCAACGAACCTGACGGTCGGAACCCGAACCCAAAAAGACCCTGGCTCGGGGCTTTGAAAGGCCCTGTGTCGGGTTTTTCTCTCGTAGTTCTCCGCACGCCACTGAACGACGATGGGTTGGACGCTACAAGTCATCATGAATCAGATCACCGCTTCGTAAGCGAGACAAATCAACCTGTATGCTTGGAGGAGTTGGATTGGTGCCTCCCAGAAGGCGTGTTACAGCGAGGGTATTTTGCCAAAGAGGCGTCATGGCGCGTCGCGCACGTTGGACTCGCCCAGTTACCTGCTTCGTGCTTGGTGCTTGTCGCAAACGGGTTTGAGTGAGAAGCTGACGAGCCACCTGGCGTTGGCGGCGAGTTCGCACGAGTTGGCGCGGACGCAGGGCGTGGAGTGTTGTTTTGTCGACTTGTCGCATTGGTTTTGCGGATGCCGCGAGCCTTGAGGACACGTCGCGATGTAGACGATGCGTGGTTGGCCGGAGTGAATGCAAAGCTTGAGTCGCATGACGCCGCCGATTGTGTACCATCGAAACAGTCGACCAAGCGAACCTGAAAGAGTGGCGTCGAGATTGTGCCGAGGACATACGACGCCGGCCCTGCTGCGTTGGTCCCAGTGGGGGTCGGTGAAAACACCAGCATGCGGTTGTCGGCAGACAAGTAAACGCTGCTTGAGCTTGCCGACGGATCCCACGAACATGGAAGGATCGCAGCATGATGATGTGGAGACTCTTGGTGTGGAATGGAGATCTTGAGATAGTCAAAGGACGCGCGGAGCTGCCGCGCTTCCCACGGACTCAAATCGTCCAAAGATAAATCCCCCGTCTTGAGGTAGACAAGGACACGGTCAAACGTGGGGCCATGGAGGTCAAGGTAGTACGCATTGCTTGGTGTATCGGGCTCGTATTCTCCCGACCCGAGAAGTGCGTCAAAGTAGCTGCCTTCGACGCGCAGGAGAATGTTCTTGGAAGTCTTAAAGATCATCCCGCCGACGTCCAATGTAATGATTGGAGGCATTGCCTTGACGTTGGTGTGAACGCGGGCATTCAATGCCTCCCATCGAGCTTTCTTCTCTTCCCATTCATGTACCTGGCGCTGCATGTCATTGGACGCACTCAACATCGCACTCGCTTGAAGCTTCAAGCGCTCCATTGCACATTGCGCCTGCGTTGGGTCCGAGTTGCTCATTAAAGCTTGTATCGATGACGAGTCTCTGTAGTCGTTGCCCCTCGCCAAAACGTTACGACGTTTTCAAAATAGATCATTGTGGTACACTCATCGTCCCTGTGCGCGAATCCGTGGCTGGCCACACAGGACGCTGTTCACGTTTCATGAGACACAATACTCGCCCAGCATGTCTGTCGCCGCTGAGGTAATGATGAGTATCAGGCCATTCCCCAGTACGTTTGCTTTTTGTTGCATCATTTGGTCATAGCAAAATCAAACTTGATCGCTTTCTTTCCACAAGGTAGGGAGTCGGTTACTCGACGGGGCAGCGTTCAACGGCACAGTCGATATGAACTTGTTGGAGTATTTTATAGTATGAATGTCAACAAATTCGTTCAACAATGCATTCAACGTGTATGGTGTTTACGAGAACTCTCAAGGCTGCTACTGTTGCCCTTTCTCGCTTTTACCTGTGTTCGTTTTCGCTACTCCTCGATACAAATGGTCGCGTTGAAAAACGAGGCCACAATCGGAAAGAGATCCCCTTCCTTCGGGGTCACCCCCTCAAATGCTTTTCCCAGGTCGACCCCGTTTTGCTCAAAATGAATGCCACCGTCAACCATGCGCACTGTGAGCATGTCCCCGCGGCGAAAGCCTCCCGTATGGTACGGTGTCGTGCACTGATTCACCTTGGTGCCCACTTCGCCAGTTGCGAGTTTGAGGTAATATCCCTTGGGCGGATCGTCCGGATTGAACACTTCCAACTTTGGGTTGACTTGAAAGCCACTCACACGCGGTGCAAAACCAATGTACGTGCCATTGCCACGCAGCACAGACGTGTCTGCTTTGCCAAATGTAAATCCGCCGCTGCTATTGGCCTGTGGCTTTGCCGGAGGTGCAGCCGCCGCTGGAGGATTGGCCGAACCAAAGCCTAGTGAGACATCGGGGAAACGAGTGACTTTCTCACACGAACCAACGTACCTGGCGTTGCGAGTGTGGGCGATGAAAAACCAAACCCTTGCCCAAAGCCTGGAGTTGGCACTCCAAACGGAGATGCATTTGATCGATTTGGTGGCGCTCCAGACCCGCCCGCAGCTGGATTTGGCACTCCAAACCCTGGTTTACTTGGTTGAGGTGGCGGGACCGACCCTCCAGCTGCCGACGAAGGTGTTTTGGTGCTCGTGAATGAAAACCCTGCCGGTGGTGGCGTTGTCGTCGGAGGTGAATTGGGTTTTGGCGCGTCGAAATGGAGGAAATCGACCAATCGGACGCGGAAGACGACAGTGGACACCGTGCCGAGGACGGACGACGGAGTAACAGAAGCCGTCGGACAGAGAAGCATGCGGTGGTCGGCGGAAAGCACGAGGCTTTTGGAACACGCCGCCGAGTCCCACACCCATGGAAGTGTCTTCTCAGGAGGTTGTCGAGGCGACTCTTGGTGTGGAATGGAGATCTTGAGAAAGTCAAACGACGCGCGGAGCTGCCGCGCTTCCCATGGACTCAAATCGTCCAAGGACAAGTCCCCCGTCTTGAGGAAAGCAAGGACGCGGTCAAATGTGGGGGCGTGTAGGTCGAGAAAGTACGCATTGCCCGGCGCATCCGGCTTGAATTCCCCAAAGCCGAGGAGTGCGTCAAAGTAGCTCCCTTCGACGCGCAACAGGGTGCTCTTAGCGGCCTTGAAGGGCGTGCCGCCGACATCTAACGAAATGATCTCAGGCATCGCCTTCACGGTTGCGTCAATGCGCGCGTTCAATGCATTCCATCGGGCTTCCTTCTCTTCCCATTCCAGCACCTGCCGCTGCATGTCACTGGAAGCACTCAGCATCGCACTCGCTTGAATCTTCAGTCGCTCCATCGCACTCGCCGCCTTCACCGGGTCCGAGTCGCACATCGTTGGGAAAGATGTCTTGTGAAATTGTACATGCGAGGGAAATTTTGCTTTCTCCCCAGGAGGCCAATCAGAGGTCGCCATTTCGAACTCAAACCATTCGGAACACCAATCAAAAGCGAGGGCTCTAATTTAGGTCGGTGCCGGCGCTGTAGTGTTGGTCCCTGGGAGTGGCGCGGCGCAGAGACCAACATGCGATGGTTGGCAGACAAATGAACGCGACTTGAGCTTGCCGACGGACCCCACGACCATGGAAGGGCCGCAGCATGATGCGGACGACCTTGATGTGGAATGTAGATCATAAGAAAGTCAAGAGCTGCCGCGTTTCCCACGGACTCAAATCATCCAAGGAACCCCGCCTTGAGATAGACAAGGACACGGTCAAAGGTCGGGCTGTGGAGGTCAAGGATTTACGCATTGCTTGGTGTATTGGGCTCGAATTCCCCCGACCCGAGAAGCGCGTCAAAGTAGCTGCCGTCAACGCACAGAAGAATGTTCTTGGAAGTCTTGAAGAGCGTTCCGCCCGACGTCCAATGTTGTGATTTGCGCAGATCAATGCCTCCCATTTTGCACCTGGCGTTACATGCCATTGGACGCGCTCAGCATCACACTCGCTTGGAGCTTCAGCCGCTCCATCACACATGGCTCATGCGCTGGGTCGGAGTTGCTCATTGAAAGATTTGGCAACGACTGGTTCATAGGTCTTCGTCCACACGTTGCAACATCCTCCTTTTTCGAACGCGATTCAATACCCAAGGTGGCATAGTGTGGGAGTTGCATTGCATGCAAGCACACATCGCATCTTTTTGCGCGATTGACACATGGCTGGCCACACCGGGGGCCAAGGGACTCACTTTTTGTGTTCCTCCAGCAGGTCGCTCGTTACTGTTGCGATGGCCTGGCATCCATGAACAAGAGTGTCGTCTTTGCGTAATTTGGAGTGGACATCCGTCCTTCCATTGGCCAGAAATTTGCTCATCCCAAGATTTGATTGGCCAGGCGTTTCGAAGATTGACTCGGTTGGTGACTCGACATTCCAATTGAAAGGGTAACCTCAAACCTTGGTCGAACAGCCATGCTTTCTGAATGAACTTGGGATGCATTCAACTATGTTATTGTTCACGAGAACGCTGGGTGCTGCTGCGGGTGTTCTTCTTACTCCTCGATACAAATGGTCGCGTTGAAAAACGAGGCCACAATCGGAAAGAGATCCCCTTCCTTCGAGGTCACCCCGTCAAATGCTTTTCCCAGGTCGACCCCGTTTTGCTCAAAATGAATGCCACCGTCAACCATGCGCACTGTGAGCATGTCCCCGCGGCGAAAGCCTCCCGTATGGTACGGTGTGTGTCGTGCACTGATTCACCTTGGTGCCCACTTCGCCAGTTGCGAGTTTGAGGTAATATCCCTTGGGCGGATCGTATGGATTGACACTTCCAACTTTGGGTTGACTTGAAAGCGACTGACACGCAGCGCAAAGCCAATGTACGAGCCATTGCCGCGCAGCACGGACGCGTCTGATTGGGCAAGAGAGAACCCATCGCATTTGTTGCCACGGGGTTTCGTCGATTTTTTTGAAAGAGGAAATCCAGTAACAGGAGTGGCTGGACGTAAAGAATTCGGGGATACACGAAGTGGACATCTTGTCGCTCGTTTTAACGCACCTCCTGCAGCTGGAAAAGGCGCACCAAAAGGGGAAGCGGTTGAAGCAACGGCTAGACGAAGAGGTCAAGCCCGACATTCTGACGCTCGTTTCAACATTCCTGCTGCAGATGACGCTGGAGGAGGCGCACCAAATGGGGAAACGGTAGAACCAAAGGCTAGATAGGCAACATGTTGAGCTGCTATTGGGTCTAAAGTACCTTGTGCCGATAGCTGCCCAAGCCCAAATGGGTCACTGTTCCGTTGGGGTGGCAAAGTTGGGAGGCATAGCATTGGTTTCCTCCCCCTTTGAATTCCCACACGCGTGTTGTGGTGCTCCAAACGCACCTGAACAAAGTGAGCCAAACGCTCTCAAGCCGCAAGTCAGTGTAAAACGTACCAGTACATGTAGTCGGTCTTGGTGGGGCAGCCACTCGTGGTGGCGGCGGAGAGGTCGAAAACGACGAAAATCCGGCTGCGCTGTGTTGGATTTTAGCGCATCAAAAAATGGAGGAAATCAACCAAACGCACGCGAAAGACCGCGACGGAGGCCGTGCCCAGAACAGACGATAAATTCGTACCCAATGATGGGCAGAGAATCATACAGTTGTCAGCGGAAAGCACGAGGCTTTTGGAACACGCCATGACATCCCACGACCACTTGTGAGGATGCTGTGGAGACTCTTGGTGTGGAATGGAGATCTTGAGACAGTCAAAGGACGCGCGGAGCTGCCGCGCTTCCCACGGACTCGAATCGTCCAAGGACAAATCCTCCGTCTTGAGATAGACAAGGACCCGGTCAAACGTGGGGCCATTGAGGTCAAGGAAGTACGCATTGCTTGGTGGATGACGCACGGTGTCGATTGGCTCTAAATTGATTGTATTTCAGTGTATCCGTTTGTCCTCATCGAATTCTTGGTTGCCACAATGGCGTCCAACTGAAAACGAGCAACATTGTATTGGTTGCACACGCTTCCGATCAATGGAAAAACTAGATGACGTCACGGCACAGTCGTTGTTCAACCCACAGATATTCGACCAAGGCCAGTCGACCGGTGGTCGCGGCGTAAAGCTCGGGAACTAGATGGTATAGAAAGAGGTGACAACATCAACTGACCCAGAGAGTATGGAGGGAGTTTCGACTGCCTAAACGTGGATGCATCTCGCAGTTCGTTCTCCAGTGCCACACTTGAAGCAGTTGAACAAAAACACACTATAAGAGTGGTGCTGTAGAAATGGCAGTCCAAGGTGCAGTGCCCGTAAATCGTATTTATACAACGAAGAGATACACTTTATTGGGGCTTCTCTACTCGAGTGATCGCCACGTTGTCTGCTCAGCATTCGAAAAACGCAATCGCGAGGCCAGCGAGGTACCCATCTGGTGTGAGTCCACCAAGGAAGACAGACCCGATCGTCTCGTCGCCAGTGTCGAGGAAATCCGTCGTCACGAGTTTCACATCTGTCAAATGGTTGTCCAAGTACGCCTTGAGGGGACGCACGACATTGGTGCAAAACGGGCCGTGTGTATCCGATTGATACGCCAGCGCACGGTACGCCGTCCCCCGGTACTTGCCAAGCGTGTCTCGGTCGAGGCCTTTCTCGCTCGCCCAGTTGGTCCACGCCTCCGACCACTCGTCTTCGCCTTCATTTTCCATCGTTTCGTTTTCCTCGGTCCCTTCGGCCGCGGCGCAAAACTTGCATTCGCCGCCGTCTTCCATGTGCCGATAATGCCAGAGTAGCCCCAGGGGCATGCCTGCGACGCCGGTATCGTGGAAGTCGATATCGTCGGTGCCATAAATTTTCTCAAAGTCCTCGCGGCCCCATGTCGTGGCCGACGAGTCCTCGCGGCTCTCGGGGGCAAAGAGGATCGGACGGAGCACGATAAAGTCAAACTGGTCCAAGCCTGCCGCCGCATCGTGGTGGGTCTTGACAAGCGCGGCAAATTCGCCGAGTTTCTGTCGGATTTCCAATGCGCGGTAGAGCGCGTGCGGATCCGCGACACTTGCCTTGGCCCGCGAGACGAGATCGTCTTTGGACAAATCGTCTTCGTGGTCGACGTACCCATTCACAACGTGTTTGCCGATGAGGCGCTTGTAGCCCTTGAGGTATTCGTCGTCGTCTTCATCAAATGCAAATGGTTGGTCGCCAGGGACTTCAAAGACATCGTAGAGTTCGGGACACAGGGTGAGGCAATTGGCCGAAAAGTCTGCGATGGACCCGGCCAGGGCTGGGTTGGTGAGAACACTCGCAGCTGAGCATGGGCGCTTGGAGGGTGAATCGGTGCCCGCAGTGGCGGCGCGTTTGGTCTTGGATGGGGACGACGACATCGTGGGCAAATAGAAAAATAGGAAATGGTGAACCGACACAGTGGCCGGTGGACGAAAACTGCCGCCGGATTGTACACCGAATCTTTGAACACGACCCAACGGCACAAGCCAGTTGTCAGTGGCACGTTGTTTAAGCACCTACCTCAGTTTGACGCACACTGCCCCATCCGTTGCGGCTGTCAAGAAGTGGTTTTTTGTGCACTCGATGGCGTTCTTTGAATAGTGCAATTGGTTTTATTAATCGTTTTGAGAGGTAAATTATTTTGGTGAGTGCGCATTTGTTAACTGCTCGCATGAATTCGACCCTTGCGGTTCGGCGTCGACGACATCGACCGACCCACATCTTCGTTTATGACACCCAGCATTCTATGGTCGGCTAGTGGCCTCCATGTTTGAAGAATTTAAATACCTTGGGCACTCTGGGATCGCCAGTACTCGCACGCTTCCGTTGCATCCGTTGTCGCATCTCGTCCATCTTGGCTCGCTCGTCAGGAGGGACATGGGGGCGGATCTCCTTGACAACAAAGTTGATCATCGCGATTTCATCCTCCGTCTGCTGGGTCGGGTCCACGGCTGCCTCGCCGACCCAGCCGAGCGTTGCGCCGTCGCATCCCTCGGTCCGATGCGCATGGAGGAATTGCACAACGCCCATGTGGCCGTAAATGATGGCGAGCGACATGGCCTTGGTCGTACATCCTTCTCTCCGATGCGAATGGAGAAACTGGACGATGTCCAAGCGCCCTTGCGCCGCGGCTTCGTCCATCGCCGCGGTCGTGCATCCTTCGTCCGGCCGGTGCGCATGCAGAAATTCGACCAAGTCCAGGCGACCTGCGGCCGCGGCATTGTCCATGGTCGTGGCAGAAAACTCAGCGAACGGGTGGTCGTGGAGCGCCGAGAGCATTTCGACCGAGCAGCCTTCGATGATCGCACGATTCGCCGTGTTCCACTGGCAGCCTTCGGTGCGGTGGGTTGCGAGGTAAGCCACGACGTCGACGTGGCCTTCGAGCGCCGCCTGCGTCATCGCTTCGTCCGTGCACCCTTTGTGGCCATGGACATGCAAGAATTCGACGACCAACAAGTGTCCGCGCGCGGCGGCGACGTCGATGAGGTTGCCGTCGACGGACGCGATGTCACGAGTGTCGTGGAGGATGTGCAACACAGCAATGTCACCCGAAAAGGCGGCGGCGTGCGCGACAAGGGTATGCATGTACGGCATGGTGCAAAGCAGCCGCGGGAGGAGAGAGGTGCCGTGTTGGGCGTACCAAGGCGCGAGGATGTCGCTGACGACTTCAATCTGGTACACGCGACCTTGAAATCCGCTGCCGTCTGGGGAGGTAAATCCTTCCGTCTTCATGTGTCGGTGGATCTCGAGCATGGTGCCATAAAACCCACGCTGATACGCTCCAATGTGTACTAGGAGTTCGGGGGATAGGAGTACAGCCGTCGACGTCGTTCTCCTCTCTGCTTCGTGCGCCATCGCTGAAGCAAGCCGCCACATGTCCCGTCTTTTTATGACCCAATCAGATGCTTTTGTGCACGTTGTGGAGATTGAACCGTTTTGCACTCACTACATTTTTCTCGCCGTGTGAGTGGCCGAAAATATTCATTTTGTGAGTTTTGGTGATCGAATTGAACAAAATAAATTATTCTTCACATACAAACGTTAGGATAAATGTAGTTTGCAATTTGACCTGTGCACATTCGATTTGTAACTTATTATGAACAGGTGAGTTATTAAGTACTGTGAGTTATTCTGTGCGAATCGGAACTTCGAGGTACCACCTCAAATGTCAAAATAACTACCCTAGCTTTTTCCTCATGGTAGTCCTAATTTTGACCGAGCCATGCTGAAGAGTAAAGTTAACACCTCGGGCGCCACAACATCAATCCACTTATGAAATCCATTCTTAGGATTATCAAGTCTGTATCGACTACGGATTAACTGCAAATACGTGGAATAGAGTCCAAAAACAAGAGCTATGTACTACGTAGTAGTTCGAACGTGGATATATTTCGCATCCGTACAATAAATATTCCGAAAGAGTATCACACCAACGATGAACTCACCATCAACGGTCCCCGATGCCACGGCTTCCGAGGCACCGCGACAATATCCCGTGGACTAGTACACGTACTCATATACTAGTAACATAACTTCATTTGAACATTTAACACGTTGCCAATCTCACAGTACGTACTTCGAAGCACTACTGAATACCATGGCGCGAACGGAAACACCAACATTTGGCATTTTAGAATACCTCAATACCAACATTCTACAATTCCAAAAACTCACATATCAATACACCTTCTTTGCAAACTAGTACTACTCCGGAGTAGTACTAGTTTGGAGCACAACAACGTTGTTCAATGGCAGCACCAATCGAACGGAATTGAAGATGCGACGATCAATTCGTAGATGGTCGAGCGAGATTGCAAATCTCGTCCCTTTCGTCAGTGTCGCCGCGGAGGAGTGTCTGTCTGATTTCTCCGCAACGGCTGTGGAAACGCCCACCGATTTCGCCGCACGCAACAAGGAGTCAATTTCCAAGTGACGGCGTGATGAAAGCACCCAGCCAATATGTATCCATTGAGACGTCCAAGGAGCGAGCTGGTTACCACAAGCGCTGGCTTCTCTTGCTTTTCGTGGCTCTTTTGGGTGGTGGGGCCATCGGTACTTTTAGTTTGACGAATCCATCGTCGGACTCCCGAACGCAAACTGCGGACTTGCGCCGTGCATTGAGCAATGCCAGCACTCTCATGTGCGGCGGATCAATCCAAGAGAACACGGACTATGCTGGCAACGACGTTGGCTCGACCCAAAGGTCAACAGCTGACGAATGCTGCGCCGACTGCCAAGCCAATCCAAAATGCAAGCTCTTCGTGTGGTATCAAGGCACGTGCTACTTGAAGAGCGTGATGGGGGCTAGAGTGACTCTGCCTGGACGCAGGGCCAGTACGGTGCAAGAGGCGACTTGCGCTCCCGCGCTAGACAACACGGATTACGACGGACACGACATTGGTTCAACGCAGAGGCCGTCCGTCGATGGCTGCTGTGTCGACTGTTCGGGAACACCAAGTTGTAGCCTCTACGTCTGGTTTCAAGGCACGTGTTATTTGAAGAGCGCAGGCGCGCAGGCGATTCCTGCCAGTGGACGCAAAGCTGGAGGCCTTCAACTCACCACCTCCCCGCCAAGCCCAACCACACAGCCCATCACGACGCCACCAACAAGCCCTACATTCGCGCTTTGCTCGCCCATCCAAACCGACATCGATTACCAAGGCCATGATATCCATACGACGTCACGGTCGTCCGTAGACCAATGCTGTGCCGACTGCGCCATCGTCCCAGACTGCCAGCTCTACGTATGGTTCCAAGGCTCGTGTTATTTGAAAAGCGTAGGCGCGCAGGCGATTCAGGCCAGTGGACGCAAATCTGGGACCCTTCAATCCACCACTCCCCCGCCAAGCCCAACCAGACAACCCAACACGACACTACCAACATCTCCGCCAACAACAACACCACGGCAAACGACAACTTTACCAGCAACTACTCCACCACAGCCAACAAACCCCACATCCGCGCTTTGCTCGCCCATCCAAACCGACACCGATTACCAAGGCCATGATCTCCACGCAACGTCACGATCGTCCGTAGATCAATGTTGTGCCGACTGCGTCAATTTTCCAAACTGCCAGCTCTACGTGTGGTTCCAAGGCACATGTTACTTAAAAAGCGAGGGGGCTCCAGTCATCGCATCAGCAAACGGTCGCATTGCAGGTTCAGTTAAAAGCCCTGCGACTGCGCCTCCACCGACCCCGACACCTGCGACCACATTGGCAACGCCCGTCACAACACCATCATCCACTCCCGACAATGGCCTTCCACAGCGTCCATCCACGCCGATCTACGGTCGAATCAACGATGGCACACCTGGCACAGATCTCAACGAAGTGACAAACCCATCGAGCTATCCTAACCGAGGTACTCATTCTCCTCGTATCAAAATCACATATCACATCGACTAGGCTGCAAACTACCCAATTACCTGAGTCAACAAGGCCAACTCTTTGTCCAAGCCCCCAACGGTGGGCCACAAATCTCCATCGGCATCAAAGGCATCAACTGGTTTGGTCTGGAAACGATCCAAAACGCCCCCTTTGGCCTCTGGGCCAACCCCCAAAACGGCACCTCCATCGTACGTCACAACGATCTGCTCCACTGCCATGACTGATGCCGATGTGCCTATTGCAGTACGAAATTGCCGCGTTTCTCGCCCGCAACAAATTCAACAGCGTCCGCCTCCCCCTCACCGTCGAATCACTCCTCAAGAACACAGCGCCCAATCTCAACCTCATCAACACGTACCAGAACCCAACGCTGAATGTGACGACGTACACGGCCGCCGTCAGCGCGATCATCAAAGCACTGGCGTTTCGTGGCATCTCTGTTTTGTTGGACATCCACTACCTCTCGGCGACCGCAGACAGTATACAATTGGACCCGAACCCTCCTCGATTTCTCACATATGGGACTAGGTGGCACGTGGTTCAGTGGTGCGTTTCCCGAGTCGAGCATCCTCAGTGCCATCGACACCCTCACGAGAAACTTTTGCAACGACGGTCACTGGAACGTCCTTGGTGTCGACCTCAAGAACGAGCCGCATGACACGACATGGGGCGACTTTGGACCTGCCGACATGCGCGTGGGCGCCGCCAAGATGGGCAACCGCATCCTCAGCAGCTGCAGCAGCTGGCTCGTCTTTGTCGAAGGCAACGCCCAGTCGCACAACATCCAATTCCAGGGCCAAAACTTCAACTACTACGACTGGTGGGGCGGCGGCCTCCAGAACGCCGGTCGGTTTCCCCTCGCACTGAATCTGCCCCACAAGATTGTTTACGCCCCCCACTTTTACAGTCCGTCGGTCTACCCCCAAACGTGGCTCGTACAAGGCGGCTCGCGCAACGGCGATACAATTGTAGGCTACCAAGAGTACAGGGACTCGCAGCTCTCTGCGATCATCACGGCAACGTGCCAAGACATGTTTGGGTATCTCCGCGAGACGCAAGATTACGCAATCGTCTTTGGCGAATTTGGTGGGTTGTACGCAAAGGACGACGACACAGCCAAGACATCGCAACGCATCACGCGGTACCTCATGGAAATCATGAAG
>VJMH01007009.1:0-23071 GCA_009835185.1 Aphanomyces stellatus | reverse complement strand
TCCGTATTTTATTTATTCCATCCTCTAAATGTGTCGTCTTTATTCAAACGCGACCTTGTACACGTCGTCATATTTCTTGGCAAAGTGGGCATCGAGTCCATCCTTCAAATAGTCGGGCAACTCGTCGAAGTCCTTTTGGTTGCCGGCGGGAAGGGCGATGGTCGTGACGCCGGCGCGGCGTGCGGCAATCGTCTTTTCCTTGATCCCACCCACGGGCAACACCTTGCCAGTGAGAGACAATTCGCCCGTCATGGCCAAGTTGGATATCACGGGCTTGTTCAAGCCGAGCGATAGCAATGCCGTCACCATCGTGCAACCAGCCAAGGGTCCATCCTTGGGTGTCGCGCCTTCAGGTACATACAAATGCAAATCGGCCTCGAAAAACGTATTGTCAGGTTGAAGCTAGAGCAAGCATAAGCATCGTACGAAACATAGAAAAGGCACGGGGTACCAGTTCGAGCTTGTGGCGCGCATACGTGTGCGCAATCTTGGTGCTCTCTTCCATGACACTGCCCATTTGCCCCGTGGTCAAGAGCCCACCTTTGCCGCCCTTGGATTGGACGGTCGTCGTTTCAATGTACAAGGATGAACCACCCATGGCCGTCCACGCCAAGCCCATGACAACGCCAGGTTGAAGGGTTTCGTACATTTTTTCCCTACTCGGCGCGTCAGATTTAACGACAATCGGATCTTCGTACGAAGTGAATCGAGGCTGGCCGACGTATTTGTGCAACTTGTCAGGGGAAATACAAAAGTCTTGCGCCGCGTCCTTGTCTTCCTTGGCCAAGTTTTCAACGACTTCCAACGCGACCTTGCGGAAAATCTTCTCAATGTGTTGCTCCAAATTGCGCACACCAACTTCACGGCAATACCTACCACAAGTCAATCACAACATGGAGCCACGCATTGACGCACGTACCGTTTGACCAAGTCTTGAATGGAATCGTCCGTGAGCTCAAGCGACTCGGGAACATGCTCCGAATCCTTCAACCCACTCTTTTCCAACGCTTTGGGTACCAAGTACTGGTTGGCGATCGCCACCTTTTCGGGGCCGTCGTACCTGAGAAATAGTTGGTTGTATTGTCTAGCAGAAATGTCTCACCCTGACAACCGAATAAGTTCCATGCGGTCCAAGAGTGGACCAGGAATGGTGTCGGTGACGTTGGCTGTGCACACAAAGAGCACGCGCGAGAGATCGACGGGGACATCCAAGTAGTGATCGACAAACGATGTATTTTGAGACGGGTCTAGCAATTCCAACAAGGCCGACGCAGGGTCCCCTTGGTAGCCGCGTCTTGTCACGACAAACATAAAATAAAACTAATGCAGAAAATTGACATACCCCAACTTGTCAATTTCATCGATCAAAATGAGGGGGTTGGAGCATTGCGTGGTCTTCAAGCACTGAATGACTTTGCCGGGCATTGCGTCAATGTACGTTCGCCGATGGCCCTTAAATTCAACGATGTCACTCAACCCGCCAACCGAAAAGCAGTAAAATTCGCGGTTCAACGAGCGAGCGATGGATTTGCCAATACTTGTCTTACCAACACCAGGCGGGCCAACCAAGCAGATAATTCGCCCTTGTACTTTGCCTGCACCGAGAGAAAAGGTGTAACTGGAATTTGGAATTGAGTAGTTATGACCAAGTAGTTTGGAGACTGAACATATGTATTAAAAAAGTTATATGCGATTTTGTGACGGCGACGGCAACCCCAACAACAAATATGGTCCTCATGGTCTTGAAGATTTGGCTTGTAGTTGATCAGCAATTACAACATAAATACTACAACACAACGCAATATTGTATTGATTCATGATTTCATACTCTGTTCAGAATTCGAATTCGACTTCGAGATCGCTGGAAAAGACATTCCTTTCTTAATTCATGAGACCCCGCGAATCAACCGTGCGTGTATGCACTTAAAACTAAAAATGATTTGCACTATGTCGAATAATGATTTGTTTCATGATCGCACTGCATTGCCCCAAAACTCGGCCATCAACATGACCTTCGAAAGTGTCAAGGACACGTGAACAATGTAAAGTCGAGTTCCATTGGACAGATTCTACGCTCGAGGGCTTCATAGCGATGTTTTTCAAACCCCACCTAGTTTTTTTGTGCGTCGCGGGGATTTGGAATTTGTCCAAGCGTTGCGATGCATGATGGCTTCTTTGTCATCTTTTTTCAGCCGTAGTTGTTTCTTGATGGTTTTCAATTTTCATTAGCGGGTATTGTCGTTGGTTTTTGGTAACCTAAGCATTCGATGAGAAACAATTCCCTAACACGTGTATCGTCAACGTTAGAGTGACACGCACCTTCTCTTCGACTTGTTCTTTGATGGACTGCTGGACACGAGACAATTCCATTTCCTTCGTCAGCAACTCCAGTGCCTTTTTCAATCGGTTTTCACAATCCAACTCTTCCAGCACACTTTGCAACTCTTCGCCATCACCGGTAGTCACCTACAAGAAGAGAAATAGTCCCAGACGGATGTAACGCGATCCGCCTTACCGACGCCGCGAAATCCGCAAGAATGTATGGGTTGTGGATGTCAATGCGCTGGGAGTAGTATTGCATGTGCTCTTTGAAGAGCGGGTTCATCTTGACAATTTCACGCAACGCTGCAACAATTTCATTCGAGTACGCCTTGATCATTTGGTTTTGCTTGTCGAACGTAGGGTTGTCCAGCGGCGAGATCGCCACGCGGAGGGGAGAGTTGCTTCTGGATGAAAAAATGGGCTCCATGCGTTGGCAGATGAAACATACCCGTCATGGATGTCGTCGATCGTAATGCGGCGTTGTCCGACAAGAAGAAGCTGGGCGGCACTGTTGTTTTCAAAGTTGATCAAGTTGTCAATGCGCGCATAGCTCCCAACGCGGTGGATTGCGCTCAAATCCGTGACAAGATCTTCTTCCTTTTGCGATTCCATGCCCGTGAACCCCATTTCTTCCTGCACTCGTTCGTCGCGAGAGGATGACGATGGGAGGACTCACCTTGGTCGAGTTCGCCGCATGTTTACCCGCCTGTTTCTTCAAGAACACCCCAACGTATTTTTGACCGCTGTCACGGAGCAACGCGAGCGCTTTAGTCACGTCTGGATTGGTGATAGTCATGGGGAGGACGACGCCTGGAAACAAGGGCCGCTTGTGAGTTGGGATGACCAACACATGCGGCACCATAGGTGCTTTGTCGCCTTCCCCAAATGTCGCAATGCCCTTCGACTCTTTGTCGTCTTCGTTGTTGTCTGCTCCACACGAACATGAGATGACGATTGTCTCTAAAAGAGGCTACCTTTGAAGTCGCTGAATGCACGGCACCATCGAGGAGCAGCATGACGAACAGGCGTACTCGGGAGGTTGATTCTAGCACGACCGAAGCATCTCTGCATGCCTGACGCTGCAGCTTGTGTGATTCGCATGGCGCCTTGGACTTCTGCGGCACTTCGAGAAGAATCCTAATGTTATACTTCGTTCAAAGTGTGGACAAAATACTTTCAATAAAAGTACTTGAATACTTACTTAATATTTAGTTTCTACATTCATTTACAAATATTTACTACTTCGAAGTATGATATTTCTGAATCAGGAAATTTATGAATTATATAAAATGGATAGATGATTCATGAATAATAAAAGTGGATGCCTAAAAAACGCAATCACGTTAAATAATTTTATTGTTTCTAGCCGTTGATTGGTGCAATAAAATTAATCAAATTCTCTGATTGGTTGAATAAGTGGTGGAATATTCATCATAACCTACGTTATACCCTACGTTATGATGGATATTCTGATACCACTTGAAGTTTGTATGGAAACATTTCACCCAATCAAATTCTTCTAACTTTTTATAACATTGATTTGAGCAATCAAATAGCGTATATTCCACATTTTTTACCAATCATCGAGTATTATGGTTAGGGTTGGGCCGTACCGACAGATTTCGGCATATTTTGTCGGAATAGACAACGAAATATTTTGAGGGTCATACAAGAAGTAAGTTCTCCAAAATTTCACGACATATTTCACCAAATTCCTACAATTAGGAGAGTACTCCTAATTAGACGCATCAAACCCATTGGCTGATTTCATGTATGTCCTTTATACATGCGGAGGTCGGATTCCTTTTCACCGACAACGCGCTTGGTGCACTCTTCCTTGCCCCGCTCGATCGTTTTTGGAGACGTGCCCCAGGCCCGCGACGATGCTTCAAAACCTCTCCCTTAGTGAATCCAAAACCAGTTTTCCACTTCGATGGTTTCTCACACCAGGGAGCCCATTTTGTGCCTGCATGTTTTCAGAAATTGCCGCACGAGTGGTTGAAACGTTTGGCGTGATACCAGCGCAGGAGCAACTCACCGGGGTTGAAGAGGGCAGGAACTGAGAGACCAATGTGAAGCCAATTTTGGTGGGGCTGCCCACAAATATAGGGTGCCACGTGACAGATCCCTCCTGGCATCGACAGAACGACGCGCTTCGTATTGAAGCATACACGACATCATTTTTCTACTCTCACTGCTTCGCGTGCTTGCGGCACCGTATGAGCACGCCACTGAGCTCATACACTGGCGCATCTCAAAGCACGCGCGCATGGTGCAGGACTCATGTAGGCCTACCCGCCCTCTCGCTTGAGATTTCCCTTGATGTATTGGAGCACACATGGGCGGAGCTCGCACCGCACCGTTTCACTGAGATCCCAGTTTCATATCCGTAGTCCGGATATAACTGTCAGAGCGGGGTGTCGGAACAAAGATTGTGTCGGAATATTCGTGGTACCACACTCTACCTCATTTGCCCCTCATAAAAATCCAGCACACAACATCGCCTCATTGAAGCTCGTTTCGGATGTTCATGCACGTTATTGATGCCCTGGCAACATACTATTATTGCCTGTGTCGATGACCCGACTTCGAATGTTGCTTAAGGGCCTGAAGCTGAGGCAACTCTGGCACGGACTTTTCGAATAGATTATGTTTAAAAATGGGCTACGGTATCGTTTTCTCCTAACTAACACAGAATGATCGACGGCTCGCTCAGTCCAAATGCATCGGAATCGGCGTTGAGTCTTCGATTGACGCCAATTTGGCCTTGAGTGGCGATTCGTCGCAGCTCATGGTGGTTTCGCTGTCGCAGTCGCTGTCCGTCTCCATGCACGCGTCCTTGGACGTCGCGCCCTCTAGAAACATGCGCATAGTGTCGCTCTTATCGGCAACCATGCCCACAATCTGCGCCGCGAGCAGCGTGATGGAGCGGGTGTCGTTGACAACATGCATGTCCCAAGTGAAGGAGTTGTAGAAGGCCAAACAATCTTCCATCTTGGAGCGCTTGTGCTCCATGTAACGCACACGCTCGGGTTCGTCTTGCAAGCGACGTTGAATGCGGCGCCACAACAGCTCCCGCTCGACGTTGACTTGGAGCGTGACGAATTCGATGTTGGCAAAGTTGGCGACTTCTTCCATTTGGGCGCGAATGATGGGCTCGAGGAGCTTGCCATGCGCTGCGTAGAAGACCGCGCTGAATGGCGATCGGTCGGCAAAGTAGACGTGGTTGCCGGCGTTTGGTTTCTGGGACAAGGCCAAGACGCGGTCAAACCTGACGAAGAAGCGCATGAGCGGACTCGATGCTTCAAAGAAGATACACATACCATGAGCAGACCCACTTGGTTTCCATGAAGAGCGACTGCGGGTGCAACGAATGTGCAGGCATGTCAAGGAAGTTTTCATCCAAGATGCGGAAGCCATTGGCGGCGAATTCGTTCACGAGAGACGTCTTGCCACTTCCTACGACATATATCGTGTCATTGAACGCTCAATGGGGTAGGGATGTGCTTTACCGTGGCATCCTTCCAAGCAGACAACCAGCATCTTGACCTAGCGAGCGAGATGAAGAATGAGTAGGTGGCGGCGGCGACGGGAGCGATCAGAGAGATGTATCCGGACGCTTCTTCGAAATAATTCGAATTTTCAAGTTTCAAATGAGGATTTCATTCCCGCGGGTTAATATTTTAAACAAAATATCTCCTCATTTGTCCTTTGTAAGCAATTTAAAAACGAAAAAGTCCCGCGTGCATTTCCCATGCCGCTCGGCGCTCGAAGCGGGAATCGGTCCAACTTCGCTTTGAAGGAGGTTTCCGCGGGATATCGATTTCCACCAATCAGAAGCCGAATTTTGAGATGCAAGCGACTGGATTGGCTGAAATCTGATGCTTTGGGTCGTGAGACAGACGCCGCTGATTGGTTATGCGTTCAAATTTAAGTTTGGTGGGTCCAGCGCTGATTGGCCCATTTGAAGGTCGGCGCGCGTCTTCCCATGCCCGGATTCGTTGCAGCTTCTATGGTCGCTTCTGCGATCGGTAAGGCGTCGTCGCCCCCCGACATTGCGTCGTCGTAACAATGAACAACAGTCTTGAGGCACACTAGCGTCGAGGCAAGAGCCTTCAGCCGGAAAACATTGCATCGCTGGTAGATGCGTGACGAGCTTATTATATGACCATATTGACCACGTCTTGTTGGGGGCCAAGACTGACATCTGAGGAATCGCTGACCTTGAACCACGAGATCCTGTTCGTTGATCGGGCCGACACGACTGTGCATCATGACATCCGAGGTGAGTATTGCGCTATAGATATTCTCTTATGGGCAGGATGAGCGTCAGCAAGGTGCGATGGGACGACGAATGGAACGTGGCAACATGTCTTCATATCCAGGCGTATCGGGATCAGTCGTGGGCTGTATCCCCCGTAGACATGTCTTGGGCTGAGCGGTGCGTGACATCCAACGCCGAATCTCATGGAAACAAAGGTCGAAGTCGAAAGCTACCATGCGGCCACAAGTTGCATCTTTCTTTCATGTGGCACAAATGTCGACTGTCCAACGAAACTGAGTCGACTTCAGTCGCGTAAGTCGAGCTGCCAACAAGCCACGCATCGTACAACAGGTGCAATGAAGGTCAAGCTGGGGGCTCGCAGAGAGGATGTATCTTCAACGTCTTGAATATAAAACTTTCAACCGTCCACAAGGTTAATGTGGTATTGTTTGTGTTGTCATTTTGGTTCAGCAATCTCACGCCCCAAGTCGGCAA
Source organism: Aphanomyces stellatus (assembly GCA_009835185.1). NCBI lineage: Eukaryota > Oomycota > Saprolegniomycetes > Saprolegniales > Verrucalvaceae > Aphanomyces > Aphanomyces stellatus. The sequence goes on along the minus strand of VJMH01007009.1, from coordinate 15,990 downwards.
CAACGTTGACATACGAGTACATGACAGTTTGGTAGTTCTGTTCAGATTTGGGGTGGTCTACCCGCAAGTTGTTGGCGTGTTTTAGGCGGGAGTGAACAAGGGCATACTCATGATTCCTCTTCCCGCTGACCACTGTGCTGCAAGGCTAGCCACTGTACCGGTTAACCAGCGACGGCGGCGGCACCGCGTTCATGATGTCGGGAAATTCCGCCAAGTAGTCCTTGATGGGCGTGCGACGGTCGCCCAAGAACGTGTTGGAGACAAAGTCCTCGTGGACATCCTATCGTGGCAGTGTCGACCGATCGCAGGTTCATTGATAGCAATACCTGGCCCAGCTTTTGAACCGAGAGGATGCAATGTCTTAAATACACCTGGACGACATATTGGCAACATGAAGAAGATGACATATGATCGTACCCGGCATGGGAGGATGCCGCTCTCGGGGCCCCATCCCCAGACCTTGTCCAATCCGTGGACGGCGTATCGTTCGTCGAAGAACGTTTGGCCTCTATTGATCAGAGGATCGCATTCAGGATCCGTCGTTCAAGGATACACAAGACGACAAACGTGCACACCTTGACGCGATAAGGTCATCGTCATTCCATGGCAAGCACATGAGCGCCGTGTCCGTTGTGCCATTGCTTTCTTCGAACGGGACAGACCGAATCGTAAAGAGCGCCTCCCGCTTGTGGAAGGCCGGAAGCTGATCCTCAGGGACCTCGAAGACACTCACGATGAACTCAGATCCGTCACTCGGCTCGACGCACAGCCCCGCGATTTCCTAGTGGGTCGACGATGAGGAGATTGCAGTCGAGTCAACGCACCTTTGTCGCCATGTTGGCAATCTTCTCGCGAAAGAAGATGGAACCCGGCAAGGCGAAGACACGACGGTAGTTCTTGACGCGTCCAAGACGAAAATTGCGCAGGGACTCTCCGAACGTCGACCGCGCCGACACTTCCGAGAGCAAGGACCCATACCCTAGGATCTTGACCATCGACATCTCCCGCGAGACCCTTCTTGTTTTGGCACTGCCGACTCGCCATTTGACATCTGAATCGGTTTAGCGCAACGTTTTCGTGGTAGACAGTGCACTAATACGATGAGTGTCAGACTTGGTAGTTTTATTCCAACTCAAAGGGATCTAAAAATAGAACTCCCTGCCGCGTGAATTCCTCCACACTCTTCGCCTGCGTGCGAGAGCAGGCACGCATCGACGATGAAGCACATTGTGATCGACGAAGAATTGGACAAGGACGAGCTCCCACCGGCGGCCAAGGCGGCGACGGCGACCGTCTCGTATGGGAAGAAAAAGTCGAAAGCGGCAATGCGGGCACACCGAAGCCGCAGCACCATGACGATGAAGAAGCAACAGGTGCCATCGATCGGCGAGATGCGGGGGGCAACCATGGCGCACATTCCCATGATCAAACTGCGGCGAGCGAAGACACATGAAAAGGAAAACCACCACAAACAGCACGACGCCGACTGGGACATTAGCATTCTCAACAAGAACTGGGAGATCTCGGACGATGTCCGAAGCGCCTTGCCGGCGCTCGTCCAAAACAGTCTGCGGACATCAAGGAGCGCGCCGTCGTCACTATCGGCCGACCAGCGGTTCCTCAACTCAACCAAACTCGTCGTCCCAACACTCAAGGCACCCTTACAAGGTACCTTGAGCATGGCATGGAAGGAAATATATGAGCTCCTGCGGTGTAGCGGTGGGGGGGAAAGCCCCGACGGCAGAAGCGTTGAAAGCACAGTTACTCCTCGACGAAGTCAAAGACGACACGCTGGATAAACTCACTCCCGTAGACCGACACAAGTAGGACGCGTCCTCCGATGGGATTACGACATCAACGCTGTTAGATACTTTGGCGTCTCGGGCAAGGAAGAAATGCGACAACTCACGAGCAAACTGGCGTCGCAAATGTACTTGTTTACGTCCGTCGAGGATTTACTCGCGACGCGCACGATCGAAGAGGTACGCTTGCAGAACAGATTCGAGTCATTCTAGTCTGCATCCGTGCTGCTAGTTTGAACCGTCCGACGACACCGTGGGCATTTTTGCCGGGCCGCTCACGGCGCGACACAAATACGCAGCCATGTGCTTGGTGGCACAACTGCCGCCGTCGATTCGACTCATGATACGTAATCACGTTGGCCCCGAAATCAACGTCTCCCACATGGCCATGGGCGACGAAATGTGCAAAGTGAACTTTGATTACGCAATCACGTATTATTACGCTCTCGTAGATCTTTGCCCAGTGTTTGATCGAACTGCCCATGGTCACGAGTTTGAACGTGCGCAACAACCGGTTGACCGACAGCGGCATCAGCGCGCTCGTCCATCTCTGTTTGAACAAAGACGACTTGACGGTCTTGGACTTGTCGGAAAACAAGGTTCAACTGTATTCTAAAAGCAAGGTAATGACGTGGCAGTCTGTAGGTCGACGGGGATGCCGCCGAAGCATTGGCCGAATACGTCGCTGCCAGCTCGTGTGCGCTGGTCGAACTGCGCATGAACGGCAGCGACGTCGACGACGGCGAAGTGCTTGGCTTTGCCCAGGCGCTCCACACCAACACATCACTCCAGTCGCTCGAACTCTCGCGGAACTTGATTGGCAGCGCCGAAATGATGAACGTAGTGCAGCCCGATTTGGTCACCGGTGGGTCGTGCGACACTCCTAGCCAATCTTGATGCCGCATAGGAGGCGAAGCGATCGCTGAGATGCTTTGCAACAATGGTTTTCTCACCAAGCTCGACCTCTCGTGGAATAAAATTCGACTCAACAGGTACGTGATTTTCATGGTCTTAATTCAAACGAGCTGAACTCGACACAGTGCCGTCGAACTGGGCAAAGCCCTGGCCATCAACAACGGCCTGCGTGAACTCAACCTGGCTTACAATGCGTTTGGCAACGATGGGACGCAAGCTATCGGGATGGCACTGCACAAGAACAATTGCCTTCAAATCCTCGATTTGAGGTGATTGGTCGTCCATGTGACGAGGCTAATGGTGTTGCTCGTAGCCACAACAACATTCCGTGTCAGGCAGCGTTTGTGATTGCGCAATCGCTCCAAGTGAACGATTCGATGACGACCATCATCCTCGATGGGAATCCGCTGGGCAAACTTGGCTGCCAAAGTCTCTTGCACGCGGTCGCGACGTCGTCGAATCGAAGCTTGGCCATTCCCATGAACGGGTGCAACTTTGACCTCTTTGACCCCAACAGCTTCAACCCCGAGGAAGCGTCGGGCCAATACGACCTCAATTTAAGGTACATTGAGTTTCGACCGCCGACGACGACCCGACCCCTCGGTGTAGCATCCCTTACGAACGGTCAATCTTGCTTGAACTCGTGCGCTGCGCGTCCACAAAAACGGGGTGTAAATTCATTTCCATGGTGCACGTCTTGGACGGCGTGACCAAGGTCATCCACGTCGAATGCCGCGACGCTGAAAAAAACACCGTCGAGGTTTGGACCCACCTGCCACGATATGTATTTATGACCATTCATTTCTAGTTGCTGCGACGGCGAAGCAGCAACAATGCCCGGCTCTTTGCGGCGAAAATGAGTCAATCGACGCTTGAAAGTCTCTTTCTCGACCTCGACAAGGACCATTCGGGTGCCATTGATGCCATCGAGTTGGAAAATGGTACGCATTTATGCCATAGATTACTGTACCACAGGATCACACCATATATATACCGTGCCACGGAATAAAGGATCTCATGCGGCGGCGGATGTAGGAATGTTCAGCATGGGGATCGAACCCGAGCAAGGCGAAGCGGCGCGCCTCATCAGTCGATTCGACATTGACGGCACGGGTACGACATCATTGTTTTGAAACTCTAATGACTGGATTGCAGGCACAATCGAATTGAACGAGTTTATGGAACTCATGGCGTCGTTCAACGTCGTGCCGAAAGAGAGGAAGGAATTGATCGACGTCGCCACGAACCGCGTGTTTGAAGTCCCGTTGTCTGGACAGATGAAAGTCGAATTCATCGACTTGCACATTCCGTCCGAGCAGCAGGAAGCGCACACGCGCGAATCGGTGGGCCACTTGATCAAGAACCTCAAAGACAACCACTCGCACATTCAAATGCTCGGGATGGCCAAAAACGGTGCGCCGTTTGTTAATTATACGACGCCTCGTGAGACCTTGGCCAGGCATGTATTTCAAGGAACGCGAGGCCCAAATGATCATCGACTCGGTCTTGGACGGTACCGACATGGTCGAAGCCATGGCGTCCATCTTGCCGCACATGATTGACGCCGCCAACGCGTGCCAGTTGATCGAATGCAACATTACAAGCCACTCGCAGCGACTCAGGTTGGCCTCCTTCATTTGTTATATGGTGTTCACGTTTTTGTGATAGACTGCAGCACTTGCTTCGCTTTTCGTTCGGCCCGATTGTCGGGCTCTGCACGGGCCACTACCGCCTTGAAATGGCCGAGCCACTAGACCGCATCGCGGCCAAAAAGTTGATGGAAATCAGCAACAAAACGATGCTCTGGAAGAAGAAGAAGGAAATCTTCGACACGAGCCAGCATCGAAATTTCCAGTGTTTTCGCAACGAAACGTTCAATGGCAAGCCCATTGTGCTCGGTAGGCTTGGTCTTTTCCTCGCACTACATTTCATGGGGATTGCACGATGTAGAAAATGCATTTTGCGACAAAATCCCTAAATTTGGCGTCCTCGAATTCGATTTCGTCCACATGGCGAGCCGACCGGTCCACCAGCAAGGTACCCACCCTTGTTGTGCGTGATAAGAAATCGTACGTGTGTGACTAGGCCAAGCGGACATCCAGCCCATGTCGACCAAACGGTTCCAGCAATTCATCGACAAAATGCAAGCCATCGGTTTGGAAGCGAATCCCCAATACCAAATGCCACACTGCTACAGCATCTTGACGGCCGACACTTACACGCAACTTCTCAAGATGCAAAAGAATCGACAGCACATTCATCACGGCGTGGGCATGGCGGCGACGACTGAGGGTACGATTCAAGGCCAAAAGGTACGCACGACAAATAAACCCATACATTGGACCGTCATGTGCAGACCACGGTGACCGTTCGACGACTCGTGCTCGAATTGTATTATTTACTCTCGTCGCGCTGGGTCAGTGTGAAGCAAACGCTGCGTTTCCTCACGCTCTGGCCCCGCGCGTTTCAAGTGGCCCGCGTCGACGTGCTCTTGATTTTCTTTGACCGGATCACAGACGTCTACAATTTCCAGCAGGTGTGTCTTTGTGTTTTTTTTATTTTGAACCCGACGATGACGCAGGTGTTGTCATTACTCACGGACGACGAGGTCGCGCAGGTGCTGTACCGCGTCGGGTGGTTGCACACATGGTGTCCACTCGTCCCTGACATGTACTACGAGCTGGACTTGTCCATCTACGAGCAGCGCGAAGTCGCAAAAATGCTCGTTCAATTGGCGCTCAGTGAACCGGTAAGGAATTGGGGCGACGATGTATTGCCTATTGTATGCCTTGTCCAAAGGGTGAAAATTGGCAAAACGAAACCTACGGGTGGAACCGCGGGGACCCGATTCCCGGATGGCAGCTCAATCAATCGTGGCTTGGCGAAGGCAATTTCCCTGAAAAGGGGTACTTGACGCTCGACTATTACTCGGGGGCCGACCGAGGCTGCAGTACGATTAATGTTTGCCTCCTCGTGCCAACATGATATGGGGATATGTAGGTCCTGTCTGGAACACCCGTGTCGGACTCTGCAAATATGTGATGGCAGATGCCCCAGACCCCCAGCGCATGCCTGAATTCATTCACCACACGACGACGTTGACACTCAACACCGTCCGGGATCTCACGCCAAAGCCGGTCGTGGCGCACGCTATCCAGCCCAAGAAGAAAAATTAATTTATCAATCGCAACCACGTAATTTATCAAAAATACACTCGCTGGGTCGACTGCGCCGTCTGTTCCATGGGGCACGTGGGGCATTTGAACCTAGAATCAGTATGTGGAAACAAGACAAGTTATAAACGAACCGCGACGAGTGCAGTGTCAACCGCTCGACGCAATTGTTGCAAATCACGTGGCCGCATTTGAGCGCCATGGGTGGATTCTCGTCCGTCGAGACGTCGCGCGAGATGGGGCAGACAAAGATGCTGTGGAAATGAAATTTATCGCTCAATGGGATTTCCGCCTACAAGCAAGCAAAGTAGAAACTCAGATGCACACGCATCCGTGTTGCTAGCCGTGGAATCCCCAACAAACAACTCACACAACGTACAGGCAGCTCTTCCATCGTGTCCCAGTCTTTGGTTGTGTTTTCGACAATCGTAGCCATTTTGTACAAGTGCGGCAGCGCTTCCAAGCCCGCTTCAAAGCTACATAGTAACATCAAAATATATCATACCATGATGTACCAACATGGTCAAGAGCGGTGACGACGAGGGCAGGTCGTGGTACTCGAAATACATGTCCGAAAACACATCTAAAGCTTTGCTCCACGTGCTGTCAGCAACCAACTCACTGTACGGATGCGTCGACCCGTCCAGGTTGTCGCGGTAGAGGAGGCAGCCCATGAGGCGCGCAATGTCTGACCTTAGTTGGAAAAGATAAACATGATGTGGTGTGTACCAGTGTCATGTGTGGCTTGGAAAGGGGCGAGTTGAGTCTGCGCAAACCGGAGGATCTTGTCGAGTGGCGTCTCGCCATCCCGCAGAAGATCTATGAAGAGCACCCGCCGAAGTCGAAATTCGACTTGCTCGATGTCGTCTGACAAGTTGTCGCGATGGAATTCAATCCACCTACGAAACGCGCTCATGTGATTTCCAAGACATCACGACGCACTCAAAGGCCATGGACATGTCCTTGGCGTCGAACGTCGCGCGAATGCGATGATATGTAGTCCATGCTTCGCGGAATTCCTCCGATGGCAATGGGACGTTGGCTTCCTGCGCCGTGGAATCAATCGAAGACGATGGGCCTACACGCACCTCGGACAAGGTCCTGGCAATGTCTTCCTGATCGCTTTGCCAAAAATGCTCGACGAGCATCGCCATGATCGTCGGCATCTCGTCCTTGAAGCCGGGGCGGCAGATCTTGGCCACGTCCGACACAAAGTGCTACACGGAACATGAGTGATGACCATTGAGAATCGCGCCAATGCACCTTGTCGATGATCTTTCCTCCGCGGGCGAGCACCGGGTGGAAGTCCTTGAATTCTTTCTGAAGGGCGGGGAGAAGGGTGTCCAAGGACGGCACTTCGCAGTCACTGTTCGGGTCTATCTTGAGATTCTCTATCGCACCTTCGACTTCAGCGATCGCCGCGGCCAAGAGATCGTTGACGTTCTTATCGAACACCTTTTGTTTCGCCGCGATCTTGATCCATTCCGCCTCCACTGCGTCGACCGCCGCCTCCGACATTTGCTTTGCGATCTCAACTCTTATCCGGACATCATTTTCTATCGTGTCCATTTCACACTTGACGATGGTAAACACATCTCTTTTCACAATTGTAGAGTATAAATAGACTTGAAATGTGAGTCTGAATGCACGTCTCCGGATACGAGGATCGCATGCCTCTCCGTCGTGATCGCGAAACCTTCCATTAAGGAATGTCCTGGCGACATCATGAGCAATCCACGCAACATTAGCTTGGGGCAAGTTGAAGATGAGCTTCGCGAAGCGGAAGCGTACCTGCTTCAAGGCCCCACGAAACCTCTGGCTGTCGTAGCGCCGTCAGCGATGAGCGAAGCTCGACGAAAGGAAATTCTTGCTAAGCTCAGCGCCGAACGGGAAGCCCTGCGGCAACGGAAGCTCAACCCACCGTCTCCTGTCGGTGCACAAGAAGAGAAGCGTCAACCATTGCCACCATTTCCCTCGTTCATGGACTCGGAGGCCTTTTTCCCCCTGCCGTTCGACCATAATGACCCGCCGCCTCGTTTGGACGCCGATGATGGTTCTACCGGCGACTACGACGACAGCGGTAGGGTATCGTGCAAGAGCACACGTCATGATCCATTCTGCGTAGACGACGGAGATTTCGACTTTCTCAAGGAACTGCAGCGGGCCGACGGCAACGACAGCCTCTTCTTTGCGTCGGACATTCACAGTTTGCCTGCGCCGCCATCCGCCGCATTCGACGACGACGCAATCGAGTCACCGCCTGCATCCCCCTCTCATCGACTCCAACGCATACAACACTCGGTTCGCTTTGAAATGGACCAACGAGATTCTGGCCCCTTTGTTGCACTCGCTCCAAACAACTGTGTTGCCCATGACGATGCACCGCCACGACCGTCAACAACTCGCTCACGTCCTTCAACCAGCTCAGCGACGACGACGACGTCAGCAAAACGAGGCAGGAAGTCTCCGCCGCCATTCAGCGCCTCACGACATCGCCCGGCCTCAACATCTCATTCCGAGCAAGCTCATATCCCCAAAGTACTACGTGCTGATCCATCTGGTCATGTCCTGATGACACTTGTGTAGCCACCTCGAGTGGCCAACGCACGTCGCATCCACGAATTGGCACAGAGTGTCAACTATGCCGCGCGTGAGAAGCTCAAGATGCAGCAGGAGCTTGCGACGCTCAGTGCCTGCACATTTCAGCCTCCATCTTCTTCCGCCGGTAGATGTCATCCACAGACGTACTCACGTGAAACGATGCAGGTGCGTTGAAAACTCCCGAGAAGCATGCCACGAGGACACGGCGCGGGAATGCATGGAGTCCGCACAAGAAGAGCCGCGTGGAAGCGACGGCCGAGCGGCTGCACGTGGAAGGCGCGCTCCGGTTTGAGCTGCGGGACAAGGTCAAGCAAGTGTTGGAAGACCAGCACGTGCGGCAAACGTGCACATTCAAGCCAAAGATCAACGCGGCAACGGAACGGATGGTGCGGAAGGACTCGTACAAGCCAATCCACGCGCGGCTGCCCGAGATCCAACGGCAAAAGGTACTTCATGCACGCGACGACAACAGGCGCAGAAGTCCGTGCGTAGAAAGAGCTGCTCCGACAACTCGAACGCGCGATGGACAAGCAGAGCGAATTGACATTCGTGCCAGCCATCAACGCGCAGAGCCACAAGCTGAGCGAAGAACTGACGAAATTGAACGTGACGGACCGACTCGTCCAGGACGCCGAGGAATGTGCTGAGAAGAAGCTGCAAGTGCAAGCGTACTACGCGGCATTGGTAGTGATAGCGTCAACAACATGGAGATGATGACACTGACGTAGCAAGACCCGTCGTTTTGCCCACAAGTGAACGACCGGAGCCATGCGATCGTGGACCAAAAGCCCGAATTCAAGGTACTCGATCTCTCAAACTAGATTGCTCAGGTGTGATAGTTGAACTTTGTCACGCGGCAACAAGTGCTGCAAGCGCAAACGGAACAGAAATTCGAAGCCAAATTGGCGCTCGAAGAGCGGATTCAGGCCGAGGAGAAGCCATTCCAGCCATGTATTGGCAATACCAACCAAGTGCTCCAGCACACACGACCCAAACGCCTCTTGGAAAGCACGCCGGCGCAGCTCTACCGCATGACTTATGAAGTAGCGACAACTTTGCTACGAGAGACCGACAGGATGTGATGTGTGTAGGAGCCCCATCGGCGCGAACTCGCCACACGACGCGCACAAGCCCAACAAGCCAAGCAGTTTACGCACAAACCAACGTTGAACCCCGTGTCCCAAAGCCTTGGGCGTCCCACGCCCGTGCAAAAGCTGGCTTCCGTATGTTCAATTTGTCCTTGACAAACTAGAACGATGCGTGTAGAAGGCCGCGGTGAAACCCATTCGATCCCGCGTCGTCCAGGAAATGGAGGCCAAGGAGCAGGCGGAATGTCGTTTCCGACCCGACGTCGCGTCCGCCGACCACATTGACCGGACGTCGGTGTGGAATCCCTCGGTATAACGACGTCTCGTCTGTCGTAACGTAGTGGTCGTAGACATGTTTGCAGCAGATCGAGTTGGCGCGTGCGACGCGTCAGCAAAAGCTCGAAGACCAGCGGCATTGCCTCGAATTTGAACAACTCCAAGCGTGCACGTTTGCCCCAGCGATCAACAAGTACGGAGCGGCAACGACGTCATCGCCACCGAAACCCGTCGTGGTACGCGGCCTCGGGCGGTTCTTGGAGCTCAAACACTTGGCCAAGCGGCAGGAAGAAGAGTTGCGGTGCGTCCTTGCATGTGAATGTCGTCGCTCTGACGTCACGAGGATTCTAGCCAGCGCCAAGCCAAAGCGTTTACGCAAACGCGAGACTACACCCCACGGGCGTATACGATCCCCCACCCATTCAAACTCTCAGTGAACCAGCGGCGGCGGCGGGCGGCGAAGTCCGACTTGGACGCTGATGCCGAGTGCACATTCGAGCCCGCGACGTTGGAGCGCAAGAACCGTCGGTTCATCCAGAGTCTCTTAAACTAAAGAGTCGCGTGTGTGTCGCTTCGGGTTGTGTTTTTCGAACAATGGCGCGACGGCTCGTTCGAGTTTCGAAGGATTTCGTGGTCGCAACCGGGTCGTCGCATTCTCCAAGTCGCGTCGTGGAACCCAAGCAAGCAACACCATCATCATGGGATCGGAAGAGATTTGGAACAACATCAAGGCCGAGCTCTTTGCATTAAGCATTCAAGACATCTACATGCTTCTCAATGTCGTGTGCCTCCTCGTCTTTGTCTACTACCTCGTCTGCGTCCTCCTTGGCTGGGTGCCCAAGGAAAAGAAACCCGACCCGACCATCCTCCATGCGTACTCGTTTGGCCACTGGTGGCTCTGGATCCTCTTGGGCGTGGCCAACACGAGCCAACGCCTCTTTGGCGTCCGCATGTTTGCCATCCCTGCCGAGAAACTCAAGGCCCTCGCGCGCGCCACGCCCCAAGACGCCGCGTCCATCTTTGGATCGCCCGACGCCACCATTGCACTCTTTGACACGGTCATCGACGACCTCACAGCCAACAAGTCGACGCTCTCGCCTTATGGCCGCTACATGGCGACCAAGGAACTCTCGACGGCGCTTGTCGCGCGCAAGGCCTTTATGGAGTACGTTGTCGAACACCCCGAGCTGCTTCACCAAGCTGTGCCTGCGCCGATTGTCATCACGGGGCTCCCACGCACCGGCATGCATCTGCTCTACAACCTCCTCGCTTTGGACGTGACGAGTCGCGCACCTCGCCACTACGAAGCGGAAGCCCAAGCGTACTCGGCCATCGCGCCGCCCGTGCATGCCGTCGACTCGGACCACATGTGGTTCAAACGAAGCTACCATGGATGGGAGTCGACGTACCGACTCGCGCCCGAGCTCTACGAGGCGCTCGTGTCGTGCCAGTACATGGATCCTGTCAGCTTTTGCGAAGACACGATCGTGATGAACCACGAAATGCCGTCGCCGTTCTTGACCACGGTACATCATTGCCAGCGACCTCAACGTTTCCCAATCTCGTCGTAGGTCTTGGGGGATGCCGCCCGCCGCGCGCTCGTCGCGCTCCCCAACTCGACCAACGTGTATGCCTACCTGCGCATTTACCTCCAAATGCTGCAAACGGCCGAGCGCGAGCCGCCGGCGCGCTGGCTACTCAAGGCACCCTTCCATGCCTCGCACCTCCCCGACTTGCTCAACACGTTCCCGGACGCCAAGGTCGTCGTCGTGCACCGCAAGATGACAGACGTCGTGCCTTCGCTGTATGTCGTCGTCGGCTTTTGTGGTTGTCTTAATCGATGATGGGATAGGGCGTCGTACTTGTTGAAGGTGATGCACCCAGCCTTGCGCGGCGCGTTCTTGGACAAGAAGCACCTCGGCAAGGTCGCGATGGATCTTTGCACGGAAAAGGCCGCCGCGATGGCCGAGTTCCGCGCCAACAGCACCAAGTCCCAAGGGATTGTCGATGTCGACTACGATGACTTGGTTGATCACCCGATTGACCTTGTCAAGAAATTGTACGCGGGGTGGAACTTGGTTGTGTCGGATGAGTTTGCCGCCGCGATGGACGAGTACATGACTGAAAAGCCCAAGGTCCACCATCTCTTCCTCATATTTAGCTTTGACAACCCATGATGATGTAGGGCAAATACGGCGACAACAAGTACACGCTCGAGGAATTTGGGCTCTCCGACATGGTCATCGACACGCTCTTTGCCAAGTACGCCAACCACAATGGCAAACTCGACTTTGACGTGCCTGTGCCTGGCTCCCCCACCGTCCAATCGGCCTAGTCTAGATGTATGCCTCGCATATAATCTTTAGTTGCATTGTGTTACATCTCGTGCTTCAACTCGGCCGCGAGCGCCACGTAATCCACTTCTTTGCGCTGACGCTTCGACACGCGCTTCTCTTCCACGGGTACGTCTTCGTCGCTCCGAGTCGGCGACGGGTCCATCGACTGCCGCTTGCTCGCTTTCTTTTGCGATGCTTCAAAGATCAGCGCCTCTTCGCACTTGGCTTCGTGCGCCATGGCTGCCTCGTCCCACATTTCCGTCGACTGCGACCCCCGCACGAGCGCCCGCGCATGCGCCGCGACACTAGGCCATGATGGTCACAATGTTTCCAAATCGTCTACCTGCGGCAAAACGACGACGCGACCCGGCCATGAAAGTTGTACCCGCCTTCGAGCACCGAGACGACGCGGCCGTTGCAGCAGCTGTTGGCGACCTTGACGACGCTCTGGGTGAGCCACTCGTAGTCGTGTTCCATCAGCCCAACGTAGCTACGCCCACGACTCAGACTCGGACGACTCGGAGACCACGTACCCCCAATTGACCATTTCAGCGCGGTGGCCGTCGAAGCCCGCCGACAAGAAAATCAAATCCGGTTTGAACGCCATCACCTGCGGGAGCACGACGTTGCGGAAGACACGGCGCCACTCTTGCCGTGCGAGGTTGCCGCGCTGGTACGGCAGGCCAACGTTCACGATCAATGGATGGCTGCTGCTGCTGCCGTCGGCGGCGGCTGGCGGCTGATCCAGTGGGATGTTGGTTTCGCCCGAACCTGGGTAAAACCACGCGTGGGCGTACTGCGCCGGCGGGCATTCTTCCTTGGGGTCCTTCTTGCCGTAGCCATGGACCGAACAAAAGTACACGTTGGCCGCGTCGTCGGCGCTCCGCCATGGTTTGTACTGGTGCACGCGTTGTGTACCCGACGAGTACGGCGTCTCGAACGGAACGCTGTGGACACGCGGGACAAGATGGCGGACGCATTCTTCCGTGCCATTGCCATGATGTACGTCAAAATCCAAAATCGCAATCCGGTCAATGCCCTACGCCATCGATGAAGACTGGACGACGACAATGATGGGGCCAACCTGCGCCTTGAAATGACTTCGGGCGTACGCAGCGCCAATGGCGACGTTGTTGAGCAGACAAAAGCCATTACTCCCGAGTCGGTCGTGCTCGCACGTGACCTTGCCCACGGGCCCCGCATGGTGTCCCGGTGGCCGGACCACACAAAACGCATTGCGTGCGTCGCCCTTCAGTACCTGCCCACCAATATCGTGTCACAAGAGGCCAGTGTCGACGGACTACCTTGTCGACGGCAGCGCAGACGTTGCCGGCCGCGCGGAACGCAGCATCCAGCGAGCGCGTCGAGAGCGCCGTGTCTGCATCCAAGCAATACATGGAAAGGTCGTCAAACGTCACCTACACACAAACAAAATCCATCAATAAAGGAGAGGCCAAAACGAGACTAAAGAAAGGAGAGCGAGACCAAGGCACCGTACGTCGTGGGGGATCTTGTCGCACATGGTCTTGAGCTTGTCGACGTAGGCCATCTCGTGGACACGAAGGACGTCCCCAATGTCGGCGCGCGGAATCGCATGGTCCCACGCGACGCCGTCGAATTCGGCGGTCCGAAGCACGCCCAGGCCGGGACACACGAGGCTCTTCATGCGTTCAAAGTTCTCGGGCGGCGGCTCGTCCTTCCCGCGCGTGTGGCCCGCCATCGGCAGATGCTCCATCGCGTCGGGATGATAGAGGAAGCTCGTGTGCGGCGGCTCGAGGCGCGCGGCGGCTGCGGCCACGAACACGTCGTGGGGCGTATGGCCCAGCCCGTTCTCGACAGTCGACGTCTTCCAGTGGGGATCGAGGACGGTGAGCATGTCGGCGGCGGCGGGGAGCGTGGCCGCGAGATGGAGCGGCGTGACACCGAACGGGGTCGCCGCGTGTACGTCGACGTGGTGGTCGTGGACGAGTGTTTGCAAGACGTCCATGCTGCCAAACTTGACAGCGACATGGAGCGGACGTTCGCCCATGCGGTTGCGCGCTTCGAGGAGTGCCGCTTTGGGATCCAACGTCGAAAAGAGCTCGGCGACGTTTGCCATGGCGGCGAGGTGGAAGATGGTGTTCCCAACGTCGTCTCTTCCCGTGACGGCCGTCTCCATGAAGGATTCCGTCGCGAGGAGCTGTCGCAGGAACGAGAGGGATGCCTCGCGGTGGATCGCGAACGTGCACATGCGCAGGACGAGGTGAAGAAGCGGCGTCCCGTTGCAAGCGGTCTCAAGGCCCAGCGCGTCCGGGCCAAAGCCCCAGAGGAGCGCGAGGACGTCCGCGTTCGGGTAGAGCACGGCCGTATGCAGAGGTGTGCACCCCATGTCGTCGATTTCCTTGAGCGACATCATGAACGCATCTTCGTCTTCGTTCAGCGCCGCTTGCAACGCCTCGGCGTTGCCATATTCGACGAGGTCCTGCATCCAGAACTCGGTGAACAAGCTCGCATTGCTAGCTCCATCATACACGTCGGCGTGATCCTCGTCATCCCTGTCGGGACTGGCATCAACGCTTTTCGCATGCTCCTTCTCGTCGCCGTCTGCCATTGCTCAGTCCTCCACCCTCGGCGATTTCGAAATCCCAGGCGCGCTTCGAACTTCGATGGAAATTGAAATTCGTAGTTGCATTCGTGCGGTGATTGGCCAGGTGGGCAATTCAATTGCTTTATATCCAATGAAAATGTCATATTTCGAAATATCGTGTTTTCATTGGCTATATATCCGTTTGAACGAAACCATTGACCAATCAAACGGTGGATTTTCACACGTGGGTTTTTTCGAAAGAAAACCCACGTCCCATTTTGTGTGGAAGGGGCGAGAAGCAGCATGTACAACGGCATCGGCCTCCGCACGACCCGCGGGTCCGGCACGAACGGGTATGTGCAGAAGAACTTGAGTTATGTCAAGCCCGCGCATATTCGCGAACGAGAACGCCAGGCCCAGCTCAAGTACGCTCTGATCGAAGAACCGCACAAGAAGAACCCCGTGAACAAGCAGATTCTCCTCCATGAGCAAAAGCGCCAAGTGGAAGTCAAGGTCATGGAGCTGCGTGACGAGCTCGAAGAGCAAGGGTGTGACGACGAAGAGATCGAAGAGAAGTGCGCGGTGTTGCGCAAGAAGCTCCAGGAACGCACGACGGACTCACGGCGGGAGGACGACTCGAAGCATGCGAGCAGCCACGCCAAGGCGATCCGCAAGGAGAAGGAACTCGCGGCCCTCAAGGATGCATTTGGGATCCGCGACTCGTACGTTGAAGGAAACAGTTTTGACGTGGATTTGCAAGAACAGCGTCGCCTTGAACGGATGGAAGCGTACGACAAGAAGCATCGGGAGCGCGAAGAGCGCGAGCGGGAACGCGACGAGCGATCGCGACCCCGCCTTGCCGACAAACCGGCCAAAGAACCGAAGAAGGAAAAACGCCGGCGGCGTCGTCGCTCACCGTCGTCCTCGTCCTCGTCCTCGTCCTCGAGCGATTCGTCGAGCGATTCCAGCAGCAGCAGTAGCAGCAGTGACGACGAAGGCGACCGCCGCAAAAAGTCTACGTCGAAAAGCCGCAAAGATACACCCAAGAAAAAGACGAAGACAACTACACGTGCGTCGGCGTCCCCCCGAAAGCCGCGCCATCTGTCACCCTCGGACAAGCGCCGATCGCCGTCGTCGCCGCCGCCGTCGACCGATCGGAAGCGCAAGGACCGCTTCTCGCCCGACCCGCGAGACCGAGAGCAAGGCCCCAAGCGCGTCCATCGCAGCCAAACG